>JABUQX010089669.1:32500-40000 GCA_015478945.1 Trachelipus rathkii
AAGGCTCAAGGTGTGTGTGGTTGGAGTATGGTCTCTGAGGGAAACGTATAACAGTGGTTTTGGGGTGTCGGGGGAGAAAATGAGAATGGTGGAAGGGGATTGATTTTCTGTGAAGAGCAGTGGTCATGTGGTAAGTAAATACTTTTCCTTTAAACACAAGAGTATCGCATAAGTATGAAATCTAGAGTTGGGCTGTACGGTGAAGATGCGTATCGAAGTGAAAGTAATGATTGATTTTGTGTTGGTGAAGAAAGGAGATGTGCATGAAGTTGTGTTGGAATTAAAGCTTCAGTGAGGGTTTAGAATGGGATTATCCGGATCCAGTTATGTTGTTTTCTAGTAAAGATTAAGTTAGTGGGGGGCTTGGATGGAGAGGAAGGTGATACGAAGGAAGTAGGTAAAAATTAAGAGTGAGAAGTTTAAGTGAGCAAGAGAATAAGGATAAGTATGTAACGAGCGCTCGCCAGGTAAAGTTGGTTGAATTGTGAACATAGTTGATACTGAAGCAAATCTGGGGGCAATGAAGGCAAGCAATTGTAGTAATAGCAAAGGAAGTGTGGGATGTGCAGAGGAGGATATTAAGAATGTTAACAGCGATGGTGGAATGAAGAGGTGATGAAAGGGGTTAAAAAAGTAAAAAGAAGTGTGGTTGAATGGTACTAAAAGACAATGATGAAGTTTCAAAAAGAAAGATGCTTGGAATTATTAAGGAGGAAAAAAAGCAATACTAAAGGTGTATACCGTAGGAGAAACAAGAGGATAATGAACAGTTTGGAAGAGATGAATGAGGACATACAGAGAAATAGGAAGCTTTCTGGAAGGAAGCGCGAAAGGCTAAGCAATGAGAATAAGGGAAATCTGCTTCAGAATTAATGAATTAGGGCATGGGTGCGCTTTTTGTAATCTGAGACATGGATGTGAGGGAGTTGGAAGGAACACTTTGAAAATCTCTGCACAATATTCAACAGAATGAAGAGGTGTTAGTGATGTGTGTGGCTTTTATGGGTGCAAGAAGGAATTCGGTATTTTTGGGGATAAGGTGTATGTAGTAAGCGAGGAGAATGGGGTAGGGTGAGGAAGTTGAAAATGGTAAATCTGCAAGGTATAGATGAAATTACTGTGAAATGATCAAGAACGGAGGCGAGATGGTGATTGATTGATTGGAAGTTGTGTATAAACATATATGATTGTCAGGGTTTGGAGGAGACGCGGTAAATAGTACCCTTGTTATAAGGGTAAAGGAGAAAGGGGAACTGTACGAAATTATTAGGGGAATAAGTTTTATTGAGTGTTGTAGCGGACAGGTACTATGCTGGTATTTTGGTCGAAGAGTGCGTCAGTGACTGAAGGACTGATTGGGTGAAGAACAAGGTGCGTTAGGAGGTGGTAGAGGATGTGTGGATCAAAATCTTTACACACCGAAACAAATGATTGAGAAAAGATGAGGGAGAAGAAGATAAATTGTATTTAGGTTTTTATTGGGATTACACAGGCGTATGATAGAGTTTATAGGGAAGCTTTATGGCAGGTATTGTGAATATGGTGTGGTGGTGAGGCTTCTGAAATGGAATCAAAAGTATGTATGACGATAGTGAAGCGTGTGTAAGAATAATTTTGGTCGTCCAAGTGGTGATCTGGTTTAGGTTAATACGAGTGAGACTAGGGTTTTGTGTTGATGTCCTCCTTGGTTATTCATGTGTATATGGAATGGGGTTTACTGAAAGAATTCGAGGTGGGAATGGCCAGAAATGGTGTTAAGGAATATGGGAGAATGAGGGGAGTGGAGGGGCCTCCTATTGTCAATGCGGATGATTTGGTACTCTGTGTGGCGGTCTGAGAGAGCTTTGGAGAGGATTGGTGGAGAGTTTTGGCAGGGTATGTAAAAGGAGGGTTGAAAGTAAACGTGATAAGTAGGTTATGGTTGTGGTGAGGACAGTCCTCAAGTGTGAAGTTACTGTTATATGATGAGCAGCTGAGCAAGTGTCTGAGCTTTCAAATATTTTAGGGATCGTGTTTGGATGAAGGGAACGGATGATGCAGAGTGTAGTAGGAAGTTGGTGAAATGCACAGGAAGGGTGGGGTTGGCAAATTAAGATCGTTGGCTGAATGTAAGGGACTACAAGGCTGAGTGCGCTAGAAGTGCTACATGAGGGTATGGTGTTGAACCTGTGTTATTGTATGGTAGTGAGACTATGGTCTGGAATAAGAAGTATAGATCTGAAGTTCAATGTCGTTCAATTGGGGACAATCTTAGGGCATGCTAGGTGTGAAAAGAATTAACTAACGTGAGAATGAACGTATTAGAAGAGTGGTGTGGTGTGAAGAAAGGGGTAATAGAGAGCAATAAATGAAAGTATGGGGTTGAATGATTTGCGTCACTGTGAAAGGAGAATAAAGTCGGGTTGGCTTAAGTCCTGGATGTATGGGAGAGTGTGTTGGGAACCGACCGGGCTGGGAGACGAAGAAAGTAGATATTGAGTCTGGTGAAGAATGTCTGAAGGAGGAGAAATGTTGAGTTTTCGGCCAGAGGCGAGAATCAAAGGTGCATGAATAGGCAGAGAGATGCGGGGTTTTTGTATGGGGCATGGTTGTGGGCCACCTGGGCCAGGGATGAACCCTTAACATTGACGAATTTGCCATAGTGAAGGGTCCGTCGCGGTCCTATGATGCTCTAAGGGTGATTTTCTGTCTGTGACCGGCTCTTTACTAATTAATGGTACAGAGGGGCGGTAAGGCGGCTTTCTTTTCGACGTTGTCATGTTCTCCTACTGCTTTTCTTTTCGATGCTTGTCAGCACTCCCCAATCGGGGCAAAGAGGAAGCTGAAGAAAGAAAGAAAGAATAATATTATATAGTTAATATATATCTATATATAAATTTATATATATATAATATTATATCATATATAATATATATTAAATATATTATATATATATATATATATATATGTATTATACTATATATATTTATATATAATATTATTATATAAATATATATATATATATAAATATATACAGTAATTAAATCAAATAATAGTAAGTTTAACTGATAAGTTATAAAATTTATGTTAATATCTGGTCTGCGAGTTTTATGACCGAAAACCCCCGCAATCTTAAATTTCTGGACTTCCCACGATCTGTATAATATTGTGAAGTATTTGGGACATAATCCTATTGTTGATTAACTATGTGGCCGTGTTTTTAAATGTGCAAGATTCTACTGGGATTTGTAACGACGTTATTCTATCGACAGATCTTTGTTCGTGTGTAACATATATATCGACGTACAGTCTTACACAGGGCAGTTAAATTAGTACACAGCGTGATGGTTGTCGGTCAATGCATTTCTTTGCTAAAGGAGGATAATAATTGTTATGAATTATGATATAGTCTGATATTAATTTTTAAGGTGTCTTTAGTTTTAAGGTGGGATTTCAATATATTACGAAGGCGCTTCTCTTCCTTATTGAAGCCTATTATAGCATTGGAAGTTTTGAAGAAGAAATTTGTCAAATTTTTCAGGTTATTTTTGCTTTCTTTATTATAAAATTTTGAAAGGGTTTTATTTATTCAATTTTTCAACAGTAATTGTGATATTCTAAGTTAATTAAAATATTTTCTTACTCGACAATTCTTTTTATCAAAAAGTTGTCAAAGTTGAACATGGTTGTATGCTTGGTAAACTAGAGTTTTTGGCTATAGATTCTTTGTAAATAGTCGGTGAATGGGATCCATAGTTCACATATAGACAGTTGTCATTGGTTTTGATATGTACACCTGTATATCAGGGGTTCCCAAACTTTTTTCACCGTGGCACCCTTGTTGTGCTAAAAAGAATTCGCGGCACCTACTCTTAAATTTGTTTGACTACTTAGTCCTAGGTCTTTAGGGTAACAAAGAAAACACAATGGCAGATTACATGAACTGCTAAACCTCACTTTAAATCTTGAAGAAACACCGGGAGAAAAGAATTGTAGCATTAATATGTATGTTACTGGAAGTTTTTTCAATTTTACCGCTTAAATCACTTGACGCGGAAAGTTTACTCTGTACCTTTTTTTTTTTATGTAAGCATATGTTGAGAATGCAGACATCACATAGATATAAGTGGACATTAAACACGCAAAGTTCTTTTTTAATGCCAAATCTTTCCAACGCATTGTTTCTGCATACCTCAACATAATCTTCTTGGCTCCCTTCGTGGTATTTAAGTTTCAAAGCGCTGTCTTCACTGATGTCCAGCAGATTTTGAAAAGCTTCATTTGTCATCCCAGTAGGTTTACGTTTCGGGTCGCTCGAAAACGGGTTTGTCATCCAGCTGTAGACATCCTCAGAATCAATGTCGGGAAAATACTCAACAATGGTTTTTTCCAAACCTTCCAAGTGGGTAGTAATAATTTCGAGGAAGTTCGGTTGAACATGGATCTCATTTGTTTTGACAAATTCTTACAACCGAGGAAAGTTGGAGATATCTCTTCTCTTAACACACGCTTCAAAAAAAAAAAATTGCACAAACCTTTTATTTTGTCTAATTGTGCTCCTCCCTTCCCTTGAAGAGATGTGGTGGTTTCATTTAGTTTTTCGAATATGTCGGAAAGGTATCCCAATTTAAGCAGCCAATCGACATCAGTTAATTTTTGAATAAAAGACTGCTCTGTAAATGTGACCAACAATGCATCGCTTAGTTCAGTCTGGCTAAAATCTTTCCCCTTGAAAACCACAGTACTCTCTGTTTCGCAACAAGAGGTGGAAAGTGATTCCAGTACCCATATTTCGGCGGTAAGTTTTAAGGGCGTGCTTGAAGCCGGGCGGCTCTTAACATGAGCTCTAATTATTCTTCCAGCATCACCCAGTAGACTTTTTAAATCGCTTGTGGCATAATTCTTGTTGCCAGGGAATGCCGATGTATGACACAGTGGCTGCTAGTGGCGTTTTCTGCCACTTGCCTCATCCTAGACACCGCTCCCTTCGTTTTTCCAAACATTGCGGCCTCTCATCACTGCAAATATCCCACACACTTCTCCATTCAAGACCACTTTTCCTGACACAATTTTCGATAGCAATTGAAAAATTTTCGTCCCGCTCATCCAAAACGAGTTCTCTCTATTTGCATTGCGAATGGTTATCTCACAAACACAAGAAGAACAGCAAGTACCGCTACGTCGGTACTTTCATCAAGCTGTTAAACTAAAACAGTTTTCAATATTTCTTACTTTTATTCGGTTTAATGCCCCACAATTTTTGGCGTTGATTCACCTTGTTAAGAGAGGTACAACAAGTAATCAATCTTCTTGGCCATATCTGGACCTAAAATGCAACTAAAATCTTTCAGGCAAGGTTTAATTAATGTCCCAGAAATAGTATGCGGTTTTCCAGTTTTTGCAATATGTAAACTGACAATAAATGAAGCTTCAGTTGCGTTTTCATTTTTAGAAATTCTCTCCATCATATAGATGAACCTCTGAAGGAGATCAAGGCGGCGTTTGAAGATTTCTTCACCTTTATGCGACTAATCAGATGACTTGCATTCTAGATGTCTTTTAAGTGAAAATTGAAAAAATGTGCCGGCACCCTTGGTACAGGCTGGCGGCACCCCAGGGTGCCGCGGCGCCCACTTTGGGAACCCCTTCTGTATATAATGAGCCATCAGAATTAACGTTTATTTTGGTCTAAAAAAACAGATGTATTATTATTCTGATTCGTAAGTGAATTTTAAGCATAATAACTCTTGAATTCTATCGATGAACTGATGTGTATGATCCATGTTCCTAAAGATAGTGAAAGTGTCATCGACATACATTATGTAGGTATACGTTTATATGTATACCTTATGTAAACGGAGTTAAAGTTGTTTGTTTCACTAAGGATTTTGTTTTCCAGATTGGACATATAGAAGTCCGCAAATGTAGGTTCAAGTTGTGAGCCCATCGACACTCCATCAATTTATAGATATATGTTTTTTTCAAATTTAAACGGTGTTTGGGTACAACATATTTATTAATGGTTCATTATATGTTGTTCTGTTAGTTCAGGTGGGGGTAAGCTATTTGGGTGCTACACTTCGTTAATTATTATGTCAATCGTTTCAAGAACTAGTACATTTGTGAACAAAGACTACGTCAAGTGAGTCGAACATATTAGTGTCTTCAAGTTTTAAGTTTGATAATTTACATAATGTTTCATTATTTGATTTAACAATGAAAGAGTTATTAAGATATGGTCAGATAATGCTGTTCAGATATTGGGCAATTTTGTGTGTAGCCGTGCCACACAACATATATAATATATATATATATTATATACTAGATCTAAAGGTGTATTAATATATATATATATATATATATAATATATATATATATATATTGGAATATTTTGTGTAGTTATATATATATATATATATATATATATATATATATATATATATATATATATATAGATCTCAAAGGTGGACTTTCTGGGTGTTTGTGTATTTTAGGCAATCCATATTTATGTAATACATTATAAGATTAAATTCTTTTAATTTTGTCAGAATTCTTTTGTTTTTTTTTATTTCATAAGCGATTCTGTTAATGTTAATTTTAGTTGCATTGTTAGTTTTATCAGAAGATAGTCATAATTGTTAACTGTAATGGTCTTAAAAAATTGTTTTTTTTGCACAATGTCATTGAATAGTTTCTCGACTTCAATAGATTTCTCTAATTTACTACACCATGTTTTCAGTCCATAATTAAGAATATTGTTAAGAATGGATGTTTTATTTGTGTTTAGTTCATAATTTTATGTTAATGATTAAAGATTTGTCTTCTTTAAGGAAGAACTCATTACCATACAGTTTTTGTAACTTCTAGATCAACGTTAATTCTAATGGCTCATTATCTACAGGTATACATGTCAAACTCACTGATAATGGTCTATATAAGAACTATGGATCCCATTCACCGACTATTTGCAAAGAATCTATCGTAAACACTCCAATTTACCGAGAATACAACGTATGTTCAACTTGGACAACTTTTGATAAAGAAATTTGACCCCTTAAGTAAAATTTAATTAACCCTGATGATCCACAATATTCAGTTGAAAACTTAATTAATAAAACCCTTACAAATTTATATAATAAAAAAAGTAAAAATAACCAGAAAAATTCGAAAAATTTCTTCTTCAAAACTTCCAATTAAATAGATTTCAATAAGGGAGAGAAGTACCTTCGTAATATATTGAAATCCCACCTCAAAACTAAAGACGCATAAAAATTAAAGTCAGACTATGCAATAAATCAAAACATTATCATCATCTTTTAGTACAAGAGATACTTTGCTCGACAACCATCACGTTGTGTACCAATTTAACTGCCCTGAGTGAAACTGTACATCGACATATATTGGTTACTCGACGAACAGATTGTCGGATAGGGCATATCATCATCGCTACAATCCCAGCTGAATCTTTGCACATGTGCACAAAACATGTTCAATCAAACATAGGTAATATTTCCAAACACT
>JABUQX010089669.1:52500-56087 GCA_015478945.1 Trachelipus rathkii
GCTTTGAAACCCTGCAGATGAGATAAACCTAAGAGATCTTGGAAAACTTGTTCACTGGATACTTGCTTGGGAGTGCCTCTTGCTACTTAAAGAAGGTTGGTTTTTTGCTTGTAATGTCGGTCTGTCGTCTTTGGAGATTTTGATTTGTTTTATTTTTCTTTTCTTTTCTTCATTGTTGGCCAGTTTTTTTTCTTAGATGAGTGAATTATCTAGATGAGAGAATTGGAGATACCTTTTTCTTTGTTGTCCGGCTTGCTGATATTGTATTAGTGGTGAACATTTGTTTTGAATCTCAGCCGATAGATTGTTTGAAGTGCATCTTTTAGTGGGTGTTCCATACTCCGGGTTTACCAATTATATAGGGTAAAGCTTGCTAAATTGGTGGCTTCTTTTGCGAGCAAGTCCCTATATAAGATAATGATGGAGTTTAAATCATATTTTAAATGTAGATATATTCAACAATAGTAAAGAAGTAACAAAAGTCCCTTCTGAGATATTTCCTTTTCTTGCGTAGGTCAATTATGTAGTGTACGCTGACTGTGTCCGTCGCGCTTTACGATCCTGTGCGCTGCCCTTGCTTTTTTTGGAAACTTGCGATCAAGCGATCGAGATTCGGAGTCGCAGCCCTTCCTTAAATTTACCTCCCTTGCCGAAAGCCGCGTGTTTGAAAGTTTGGAAGAGGGACTTCTGGAGAGAGCGTATTTCGGTTAGTTTTATTTCTTCAGATTGTCTTCTGATTGATTTTATTGGATTGAGTCATCAACACCGGAGGGTTTGTATATTGCATTGTTCATTCGACTAATGCCTAAAGTTTTGGTTCCGCAAATCTTAGCTAAGTACGAAGATAAATTAAAACTCCTTTTCTACCCACACATCACGTTATAATGGACTACTACATTATATATATGATATATATAAGTATATATATATATAATATATATATAATATATATATATATATATATAACTATAATATATATACTAGTATATATATATATAGTATTATTATTTATATATATTATATATGTAATAGTATATATATTATAATATATATAATATTTAGTTAGTATATAATATATATATTGATATATATATATTATATATATATATTAAATATATATATATATATATATATATAATATATAATATATATATAGTAATATATACATATATATATAGTATATAATAGTACGATATATATATATAATATATAATATATACTGTATATATATATATATATATATATTATAATATTATGTTATATTATAGCTACTACTATAATATCTATATTAGATGGTATCATAGTTATATATATATTATATATATATAGTTATGATATATATATATATATATATATAATATATATATTATATCATTAAAGTTTAGGTTATCATATAAGTACATCCTATAAGTATATCATATATAATATAAGTTTAGGTTTTAATAAGCTTTGCTAAGTAAAGAGAAAAGATCTGTATCTGCTTAACGAAACTTATCATAACCTTGCTGATTTATCGAACGTAAAAAGAAATCATATATCAAACATCCGAATGACGAATGGCCTGGTAAATATGTATTTTATTGTGTTCAATTTTTATTATCAATATGTGGCAGTGTTCCTTCATACCAATATCAAAACATCGATTACATTTAAAATAATATCCATTTTTTTAGAATAAACTATACTCTACTATTAAAATATATATATAAATATATAAATATATATATAAAATATATATTATATAATATATATTATTATATATATAAGTATATTTATATACTAGTATATATGAGTAATATATATATAATATATATACGTTATATATACTATATACTATATATAGTATATAATATATATTAGTATATTTGTTCCCCCCTCCCTACATCAACAGACTAACCTGGGACACAACCACCGACCTACAATTCAGATCATCTCCCTATCCTCATATCTCTGACCTCCCCCCACCAACTCAAAACAAAAAAGTGACGGGGAGGACCACCACATTTTACTAACTGACAAAAAAGGTAACTGGACAGTATTTAGTTAACCATATCGAGATCCGCGATGTAGAACCCTACAGCCAATACATGACATAGACATTAAACACCGGTCCATCCATTCATGTGAAACAGACAACAATGCTCAAAATGAGCGCCAATCTTTACTACCTAAGGGTCAACAGAAATAATCCTACAATCCTAACTATCCCCGCGAAATCAGTCAACTTATTAAACATAGAAACTCCCTCCGAAAACTCAGACCATACACCACATTAACCACTAACCAATTAACTACGCTAAACACTCAGGGATCGTCTAATCTGCATAAACCACTTAACACTACTAACAAGTTTTACCAAGAATACCTACAAAAAAACATCTCACGCATAGATAATAAGAAAACCTGGCAGGGTTATCAAAAAACTAACACACTCACAAAACAACCCCCCTCCCGTACACGAAGTCCCCATCCTTTGCGCGACAAACTACCGTCACCTTTCCTCAACAACAAGCAGACAGCCTCGGCAAAACACTAGCTAATATCTCCCGTAAACGCTACTCTCCGCCCATTAATAGGTTAAGCAAAAAAAAAACTTCAAAAAACTTCCCTCAGATCAGCAACCCTCCACCTCCTTTTACAACCAACATGATATCAGAGACAAACAAAGCAATTCTCCTCATGCACAGAAATCTTTAAGCAAATCCTGGAAACTCAAGTTATACTACCCCCAATCCTGGAAACAAGCCATTCATTATCCCAAAATTGAAACTCTAAAAAAAGACCCCAACATTTCCGCCATCCTGCCGTAATGGCCCATCTCTCTTTCTCGTGGCCTCCATGATGCAGCCAAACGGCTGGAGAAACTAATATTACAAAATATCCCACACATCACCCTCCCAGAGGTTGATTATATGTATTTAAAAGCAATCATTCGAAGCAATCACAGCCTCACTTCCCCCTCACCCGCACCATTTGAGCAAGCACATAATTAATGGCCTCACGCAATCCCATGCACACAGGATCCATACTTACAGCCATCGACATAAACAAAGCTTTGACACAATGAAAGGATGTTTACATGGAATTTTACAAAAAATATCTTCAAAGTAATCACTGCAGTTTGACAAAATCAACCTATGAAGTTGAAAATACGTTTCTTCACATACTACAGTTGTGTCACAGAATTTCTCCTGAAATATAATAAATACTTATTTAAATCCTATTTTCAATTATTTTACTCATTAAAAATAAATTTCTGACTATAAATTGTTAATCGTTAACTTTATAATTTTAGACAAGTTCACTACCCAGCATACTTCATAAAATAAACATTTTACACACTGTAACATTCTTAACTTCTTTCTTACTATCATTACTGAAATGTTCATTCTTGTACCACATACTTTCATAAACATATAGCAGTTGTACTGCCAAAAACTCTACACATCCAGAGTTGTGGAGTAGGCCCTCATTAGTTAGATTCCAATTTTTATGCATACACTCAACTGGTTCTGACTTCTTTAATCTGAGTTGTGTGCTCTAGAAGCACGCTCCACAATAATAATAATAATAAGAAAGTTGGTTTC
>JABUQX010089670.1:0-19577 GCA_015478945.1 Trachelipus rathkii
TTAATATTACAACTACAAAATTAAACATACCTAAACAGTAAATTTTCTTTTACATTAACAGAAAATCTTAAACATCAATTAAAATATCTAAAACTTACAATGGGCTTAAACCTACAATCACACTGTTTTCAATTTCATATCTTTTTGACATATCAATTTAATTTACATTAACTCAGCAATATTTAACAAAGCAACATATACCTTTCTAGATTATCATACTTTTACTAACTTAATAATATCTAACTTTACCAAATTTTTTCTTGTTCATTACACATATTACATATTAATCAAAAATATCATTTTCCATACATGACACAAACCTTTCTACCTACTTCAATATCTGAAAACTAATTTATATACAATAAGTTCTCTATATAAATATAATTCAATATCTACTTTACATAACACATTTCCTAATATATAATTGAATATTTCAAACCAATTCACGTGTTAACCTTTTATATTATATTTTAACCATCATTATTATTATTTTCAAATATATATCTTATTCTATGAAACACCTAAATTCATCCAATATTCTTACACTTTTTATATATAAATATAATATATATATATATATTTCTACATTGTTTATTTTCTTATCTTTTCTACGCTATACGCAATTTGTCTGTATTCCTTTTTTATATTTTAACGTTTTAAAATTTTTTCTTCTTTCTTAAAATTATTTTTTTTAAATTTACTATTTTTAATTTCTAAAAACTTTTTTATATTTATCATTTATTTCTTTATTTACACTATTATACTATTATACTTTTTGAACTTCACTCTTTTTAAACATATTACTATTTTAATTTAAAATTAACATTTTATATATTCCCATATATTTCTTAAAAAGTTTTTAATATTTACTTTTTTATTTTAATTGGACCTTTTGACTTTATTTAATTTAATTATATCACCTCTATTTAAACATTTTTTTTTTCTTTTTTTTAATGTTTTTTTAATTTTTCTTTTATATATATTCTTATTCATTTTTTCTATGAATTTTTTAATTAATTTCAAAACATTTTTACTTTAACATTATTTCTTTTTTTTTTTGTTTGTTTTTTTTTGTTTTTATTTATTGGTTTCTATTTGTGTTATGTATATGAGTGTTGTGTGTGTTGTTTGTGTCTGTGTGCAGTATTTATTCTTAGTTTCATTACAATGGCTAGGTTAGGATACTACAACTACTATTTACTATTACTAATGTTAATGCTAAATATTGAACATTTGATAATGTTAAAGACTGCATGAAAAAATGTGGAATTATGTTACGTTGTTTGTATGCTATGTTGTTACTTTACTGTTGTTAAAGTATGGAACTTTGTTAATATGTTAGCTGTTTATATTATATATATAAATTTATTATATTATATATAATATATATAATTATATATATCATATATATTATTATATAATTATATATATATATATATATTATATATATATAATTTATATATATATTATATATATATATATATTATTATATACATATATATTATATATAATATATATACTAATATATATATTATTATTCATAAAGTAGCAGAAATAAATATATCTTTATATCAGTGATGGTGATAACGACTGTTACGATGTAGATTAATAAGGTCTACCACCGTATATCTTTTTGATTATCAGGATATTTAAAATATATTTATTTATGACATAAAAAGAATTGTAAATATAAATAAAAAAGGTAATGGTTAAATAATAGATATTATAATATAGGATGGAAACGGAAATCATAGGTAGTTGACCATATATTTTTATTAATAGTATGTATGGTAAAGCATTAAAGCATGTAAACATTGAGTGGGTGGGGTGTGGGGTGGGGGCCCCTGGAGGCTTGTTTGCTGTAGTGGTTTACTGCTCTTTTTTGCTTTATGGTCCCTAAAATCATGTTTTTTTCGTGGAAAATTTAACAACTTTTCTAGAAACTATATGTTTTTTTAAAATGTTTTCAAATAAATAAAAAGTTTTTCATCAAAAGAAAATTGTTATAAGAAAAACACAAACAATGTTTTTCCATCAAAAGACAATGTTTTTTCAAAAAAAACATTTGTTATTTAATACATTAACAATTTATAAAGTATTTAACCTTGAAAATTTAAACTTTAACTTTAATTTTAATTTTCACTTTAACTTTAACTCTAACTTACTTTGGTAATGATAACAGCTTTTTCGTAATAAATGAAAATACCTTCAGTTTTGAAATATAAAATGTAATGATGCTAATGTGTAAATCGACCTCTAACTAAAACATAGCATACACACATATACACATTGCATACACAACACATACCTTTATATTTAGTGACTTGAATATATGTCAGTACATTAAACAACGTCGAGTGAACGTTCTTGACTTGATATCTCAGTTGTGCTAACATATTGTATACCCATTGTGTATGGCTAAGAGAGAACCTCTTAAGTTCTCCTGTGTTAATTTTTATTAATATTTTGTTACCTTAATCACAAAGAATTTTTCTCTCTTTTATTGCATACATGGGGGCTGTTGAATTAGAGCGTAAGTCTATGTATTATTTAACTTATATCCTTTTAAAAAATTTTCATTTAAAAGGGTAAATAAACCATTATTTTGGGGTTCGGCTCCCTCTCAAATGGAGACCTTAGAGCAGTCTGTTTGAATGAAACTATGTATTCTATTTCTCATCACTAAAAACGTAATATAACACATCTCACTATTTAGGTGACAATCACATATTTACCTATTCGCCCGCACCGACCTGCACCTGTGCCGATACCTGATAACTCAATGATTCCACTTTGTTCTATCATTAACGAAACTCTATTTCCTTCCTTCATCTTTCTCTGCCTTGTATCTGTATTTCTTTTTTTCCAGCTGAGTCCCCATCAATGGGGTCCTCGAACTCATTTTGGGGTTACGAAACCCAAATATTCGGAATCTATGTTCTTTTGAAACATATATATATATATATATATTTATATATATATTATATATATATATATATATTATAATATACTTATATATTATATATATTTATATATTATATATTATTATTATTATATATTATATATATATATTATATTATACTATATTAGTATTATATATTACAATTGACTCAATATGTAACTGGAGCCAGAATTCCAAACTCGGACTCCGCCATCACAAACTCCGGCTCCGGCTCCCCGGCTCATATGCTCCGTCGTATGAGCACTTCTTTCTTCTTCTTCTTTCTTCTTCTTCTTCCTTCTTCTTCTTCTTCTTTCTTCTTCTTCTTCTTTCTTTTCTTCTTTCTTCTTCTTCTTACTCCTCTTCCTCTTTTTTCCAGTAACAAAGATGAGTCATCAAAGAGGAACCATCAAAGATGAAAGTTGAAGCATCAAAAGCTGGGCTATCAAAGTTGAGGCATCAAAGCTGATGGCTATCAAATAAATTGAGTCACATCAAAGTTAGAGGCATTCAAATCATTGTGTGTGTGGTGGTGTGTGTGTTGTGTGTGTTGTTGTTGAAGGTATCTGGCAAGGTCATGGGTGAGTGTAAGTGTCCATGGGGTGTAGTGTAGTGTCCTATGTGGGTGTAAAGTGTCTCTGGTGTGTGTATGTGCGGTATAATGTGTCTATGGGGTGTGGTGTTGTGTGTATAAGTAAGCCTCATCGGTGTGCGTGTGTGTATAAGTAGCTTAGCGTGTGTGTATGTGTGGTGTGTGTGTGTGTGTGTGTATCAGTAGGTGTGAGGTTAGGTACAGTACACATACAGGGGATTTATAGTTAGGGTCAGTATACCTACATGACCTCATTGTTAGGACAGTGTTCCCTTACAACAGGTTAACGATTGCGTCCAGATACCTTCACATTGCTCGACTTAATCTCACTTAATCCCTCACGATAACTTTTATGATAGGTCAATTTCAGGCCTTGATACGGTACCAAGGCCGAAATATCAAGGCCGAAGACGAAATTATACCTCAAGGGCCAAAACCATCAAATAAAGGGGGCTACAGCGACCTAAAGGGGTCAATTCGCTAGAAGGAAGAATGCCATCTCTAACATTACTTCTAATACGACACCAACTCGAATCCATCATATACCTCAAACATATGGGGTATTGTAATCACTATATATTAGGTGTATTCTATGACATTTAGGACATGTCATTGCCTAGATAGTGCTAGAAATGGGTTGGGGTACTCTAACTGGTAGAAGGAAAGCATCCTTAACACTTCTTAATAATATAACCACGACTCTTACGTACCTTTATATACATATGGTAGGCAATTTAATATGAGGTTGTGTTTCTAAGTTAATGTAGGTACTGTTCTGTGCTAGTAAGCCCTTGCAAGAGTCAGTATATGCCCAACTGAAACCTCAAAATTGATTTTCTACTACCATTTGATAATACTATTATATATGTGTTGACACCTCATTTGTTCTAATATGTGGTTAGTGTAACCTGAAATTCCATTCGGGCAACCGCAACCAGCCAGCTCAGGCTTTCTCGGCCTCCAACTCTTGTGTTCTCGCCAATTAGTTTTTAACATAGCACATTCTATTTTCATTTATTCTCGTCTATACACTCACCAAATTTCAGCTTTCTAAGTCCATTTTTTTAAAATTTAAGGGGGCGGGGAACTCCCCCCCCCTTGTGACCGTAGCGGCTTGAAAACTATTCGGGATATCAACAATTGTTGCAACATATTACGAGGAGATTTGCCAGTTTTGAAGAAGATATCGATGACCTCTAACAACCTCTTTTGCTAAGATATGTCATTTTGTCTCATTTCTTTCTTGCCTCATAAACTGCAACCCCTGCCTGGTGGCCCTGGGGCTCTGGTCGTTCGGAAAGTTAACTACGGGATATCTTCATTTTTTGAGACATTCTTATACGCCTGTTTGACACCCGTCATGATAGGTTGTTTGAGCGAAGGGTCGTCATCTACTAAACGCATGTTGAGTGCGTTTTATAATACGCAACGTGCCTCGTATACGCACACCGCTCAGCCAATTGGCGGCTACCTTCGAACTCGGCATCCCTCAATAACAGTACTAATATTCTTCTTTTTTCCATCTTAAACTCGGCTTCATAGCTCAAGAAAACAAAAATGTTTCTAGAATAGGGGGTAGGGTATTTGTCTAGTATACTAACTCTTGTTAGGTGGATATCGATTCGTTTGTTATAACCACAGCAATTCGATCTCATAGCAGCTGTCGAATATGTTATCTAATTCGATACAAAGTATCGATTATTCAGGCATTAATACGATGTATTACTCGCAACTAGAAGGGTCTAGAATAGGGGGGTGGGGATACTAACTCATAGATGGAAACAACCTTATCGCAACCTGTCTAATGTACACCTATCGAAACTTCCCCGTACCTTATAACCTAGGAGTAGGCACTTTAATACCGTGTTTGGTATTCCGATGACGTGGATAGTGTCGTGCTAGACAAAGGCTAGAAAAGGGGGTTAGCGCGTAATTAACTCGTTAGAAAGGAACCTGAACCTAGCTTATCATTCTAATATACACCATATCGACTTCCCGTACCTCTAACTCTAGGGGTAATCACTAATGACCGGCTTGTATTCTATGATGTACGGACTGTATGCTAGAAAAGGCTGAAAAATGGGGGGTGGTGTATATAACTCAGTTAGAGGAAGCATTTCTGAGCAACCTTCTGACATACAACCAATTTCGACTCCCCGTACCTATTAACCTATGGAATATGACACTAAGACCGGTGTAATTCTATACAAAGTAATAGGTTCGCACGTGCTTATGAGAAGCTAGAAAATATAGATATATTAAGAATATAGATATAGATATATAGATGATATATATGAATATAGTATAGAAACATGCGACTCTTTTCTTCGGTTCGGCGGCACCCCTTTGAAGTCTGCTCTTATTTTTCCGCCTTCTTATCTAGTTTGCCGTTTGGCGTGTCAGTAACAAAATGGTCTCACTTGTATGACCTTTTGGCGGTTTTGTGGTTATGTATAACTCTCAATGCCATTTCTGATTATTAATGGTCTGGAGGTGTGTTCTTATGCTTTCCCTACCAAGTGGAAATATTGTTGCCCTGATATTTAAGGTTGATAAAATTTCCCTCGGCTCAACCTATCAAGATGTTCTAGCCATCAATGGGCGTGGTTTAAACTCTCGATAGGCGGAGCTTCTGTGCTAGAGGCAATATGTAGGGCCAGCAATTTTTGTGTTATATAATAGGTTGTTCTGTTGTAATGTTGACAATATTCTGTTGAGGCATGGGTATTAAGGATTAGTATATTCATACACCATGCCATAAACTGTAATTAATTAATAACAGAAAATCCCATACAAACGTCAATTTTTTTTTGTGCCTGTTCAGGTGGTCAGTTCGGAGGTTTGAGCCTCGTTTTTATACTGCCTTATACAGGCGAGAATCTGGGGACGAACCACGAAACCAATGCTAGTGAAAAACCAGCTTTACTCCACTGAGCCAACCGTCAACTCTTTAGCAACATGTATCTAGGCATTTATACTAGTGATTGGTAATCTCCCCATACTCGTGAGTAAGTTGACTTGCGAAGAAAACTTGACTGACTCAGTCAAATTATTTTATTGTAAAAAAAAATTATTCCAAAGCAAAACATAATACAAATATACTATGTTACTACTTTATATTAATATAAATTGTTAAGAAATAAATATATTTATATTTTCTATTTACGACAGTCAAATACACAACACAGGCTTTATACCTAAAAATATATTTAATTTTAAACAGACACAAACAATGAATACATAATTTCTGAAAGAAAAGAAATTGCTAACGAGAAAAAAAAAATGCCAACAACTGACCGAAAAGAAATACACCAGTTGATATAATCACTAGAATATTCAGAATGTGAAAATAATAAGGGAAACGGACCAAATAATTAAAACACTAATAATAGAAGCAAGACAAATGACAACTGACGATTTCCTCCCTAGTCAGATTCATATCAAAGCGGAGTAGGGAGGATGAAAAGCAAGTTCGAAATATCAAGCATATGATAGGGTACGACAAAGCGAAATGATATACAAAATAAAAAAATCACAAACATTGATTGAGGAGAGAACCCTGTCGGACGTATTTAATATGGAAAATAAATGTTTTAGGGTTTGACCATAAGGAAATTATTGTGCTTTTGAAAAAGATTTCTCTAAGTCGACATATATTAATTTTTTAATTTTGAGTATAAAGCTAGCATGAAAGAGCTATTTTTTCAAATTTTTAATTGATATTACTATCTTATATTTGCTCGTATTTGATGGACCTGGGGAATAGATTTTACATGGGTAATTGCTAATACATCTCATCCACTTAGCGTTAGCTCATTGTTTCAACTGCGGAATAAATTGACATTGCTATAATATATCCGGGCTTAAACCTATTGGCCTTCATGCTGATTGAAAGATTTTGTTTATAATATTGGTTGTTGAATTCTAGAGAAAACATTTTTGTTTCAGGGATATTTTAATTAGTTCTATAAAGTTTTGGTTTGTATTGGCAATAGTATGTCAATTAAAAATTAAGTAAAAAATTCAAGAAAATTAGGAAGGGGAATGTTAGTAAAAAAACTGGGATAGTATTGCCGATTTTTTGTTTGGAAATGTTGAGTATTTTTGATATGCGAGTTTGAAACAGTTCCTAAAAATAGGGAAAGCAAATTGACGATCCACCTTTAGAGTTTAGAAAAATTATAAATGTTTCCTGATAAAGAGATCTTAGAGAGGATATTATCAGGTTTATAAAATATTTTGTCTCTCGACTTTGTTAAGGAGAGTAAGTTTTTCATACTAGAACCCTAATAGTAGCACGAGGGACAAGAAAATCTAAAATTTTTTTATACGTCGATTTTAAACAAATGTAGGTTTGTGAATTTAGAGGTATTCAATTCATTCTAATATTTCATATTGTAGAAGGATACAATTGAGCATTGATTTAGTATTGAGGTTCTAAAAGCAGTGTATGACTAAATTTTTTTACGTTTTTTTCTATTGTAATTATTTTGATTCCGAAACTGTTTCATATGTATTTGTTGCGCCTGAAATTCAAATAAGATCGTATGCTGGTTTTTTTGTTGTCTGTCCGTTCGCAGTTTTGACTATCTATTGCATAATTGTAAAATTCATCGGAAAAAAAAGTGCCAAAAACAACATTGAGTTTTCCCCGTTGGGTATCGGTTCGGGTCGTATGCCGAACAGATAATGTTAAATGAAAATAATTGTTCTATGCCCAAATATTATTATAGGCTTTAAAAATTTGACATTGATTACGGACAAATAAGAATCATAAGATATTAAGCTGTAATTCATTATGATAAATGGTAATAAACTTTTTTTTTCATTTGTGTTAGTTCTTCATATTTAAAGGCGTGCAAAATTTGGACCTTATACGACAAATCCTCAATTTATTTTTGGATTCAGCGCAAAAAAAATGGATAATGAACGTTTTATATAACAAGTCAATAAAAATTTTGTTTCATAGTATTAAATATAATAATAATGAATAAAATCAAAATAATAATAATCAATATTTAACAAATTTTTGTTGACGTAGATAAAGCCTGGATTATTTTTCTCTATGTATTTTTTTTGCGCTGTAATCCATAAAATATTGGTTTTGTCTATAAGGTTCAGTTTTGCCGCCGTTCACATGAAAACTAAAAAATAACAAAACGGCATAAAAATTTTTTTTTTCACTTATTCCATCTTTGTCAACCGAAATATATTTTTTTATTTATTTGTCCTCTAATCAACATGAAATTTTCACATCCATATTGATGTCAGCATTTTAGATATAAAAAATTCGTGTGAAACAAATTTTAACATTTGTTTCTATTGTCTATGATCCGATACTGGTTTCATATGTATTTTGTTTGAAGCTTGTAATTCAGAGAAATACAACGTAAATTGGATAATGTTTTGTTTGTCACTGGTCTCAGTTTTGACGCTATTCCTATGTAATTCATGAAAATACTATTGCCAATACCAATAGGAATTGAATCAGTAATAATACTTCCGATCCTTGAACAGAAACTATCGTATATATCAGGCAGGGTTGGGTTGAGAAAAAATATTATTATAAAATAAAATATTATCTTAGGCATAAGGCTGAGTTTTCCCCGAAGAACCGACTGTCTATCATCAGGTTCACTTGCATATATATAAGGTAGTCTATCTCGAGCTAGCAGAGGAGAGAGTCGAGCGAGAATGATAAGTAAAATTACGCATCATATTGTGTCATAATTTACTGCATATATTGAGTGAGTGACCTATTTTTATGGATCCCATATTATTTATGTATTATTATTCATTATGTATTCATTTATTATTAATTATTATATAATTATAAATTATTTATTCCATTTATTATTATTCATAGAGTGATCATAATGCATTTGCCGACATGAGATATTCTAAATTATTATGGTGAAAGTCTAATGTGAGTGAGTGGGCATTTCACTCATTGAATTCTGAGCTTATTATTTATTATTATTATTATTTATTTTTATTATTTATGTATGATTATTTATTATTATATTTTTTTATTATTAATTGTTATTTATAAAACTGGGAACAAATTTTTCTTGACTTGTATATAAGACTTTTGTCTTATTATTTTTTGCGCCTGAATTCCAAAAATTGATATTGGTGTTTTCACGATTCCTAAAGGTCAAGTTATTGCCGCATTTCTCACATGAATAACTAATTAAAGATGTTGTGGAAAGTTTTTTTTTTTACTATTTCATATATGAAAATACCTGCTCTATATTCTTTTTATTTATTGTTTCTATCCATATAACTTTATATCACAGCATATATATTTGGGCAAGGTACACATATTTTATTTAGATCTATTATGTCTGTATTAACCAAATCCGTAATTGTCTCTGTTCAACGAGAAATTTTTTTTTTCTTTTTTCTGTCATTTTTCTCATGTGTACACTTTGAAATAGTTTATTATACTACTGGGACGCTGACACAATAAAAAAAATACCTATTTTGTAATTCATGCACAGTGAAAATACATATAGACATCACAATTTTAAATTACAATTTTCCCTAAAAATTTATTTTCCTTGCAATTAATCTAATTAAGTTCATATATGAATCTGATTGACAGCACCTTTGTTAACTTTGCTTTTCTGACAATGATACTTTTGTTATATTTCAAACTATAAATGGAATTTCGAAGACATTGTGGGAATTGGGATTTTATTTATTTATTTATTTTTTTATGTAAAATATGGTTTAGATTTACGCTTTCTTCAAATTTATTCTACTACAAGATTTTTCGATTTTGACTTTTTTAACCATTAATTTCTTTATGTCTACCGGAAAAAAGTTTCTCCCTTTAAATAAGCCAGCCAGGTTTCTCTCCTCAATCGAGTAGATATTTTGCATTGATTTCGCTTTGTCGTACTCCTCCTTTGCTGTATTTCGACTTGTGTTTTATCCTCACTCTTCTCTTTGACAAGGTGTCCAATTAAATATTCATGAATTGAACTACGAAACGTAAGCTGTCTTTTTCTTCTTTCCATTATTGTGTTCTAATGCTTGGGTTTTTATTGTCTTGCTTCATATTATATATACTTGAATATGCAGGTGGTTTGACAAACTAGACAACTTTTGCGAACTATATTAAATACACTATCATAGTATCAGATATATTAATACCATACTATAATGATACTTCATAATATTATAAGGATATATATATACAATATCTATACTGTATATACTATCTGATTATTAGGAATGATATATAGTAGATTATAGCGAATAGGGATAGAGCCTTGAACTGGGGATGACCGCTTGCTTACAGGCTCAACCCTTCACACCATTCAGTCGCACTGATCGGAAACGTTTATGCGATCGCAAATGGCATTTTAATTCTCCTTGATACGTCCAGTTAAAATAATTATGTTTGTAGCTAATGTAGAAGAAGCAGTTGGAATAACCTTTTTTTTGGCTTCTATTTTCACAGGCTTTAAAATTATCATTTATTTCGGGGCGCTTTCGAATGTCTTCTCTTTTAAATCCTTAATTAATGCTTTCTTTTAATCTTTTTTTCCCCCTTTCCTTCAGTAATTAAGTGTTTTTCCTTATTTTAGTTCGTAGTAAATGAATAATATGTTTGGTAAAATCAGTAATTAATTATTTGGTAATAATAATAAAAACCTCCTTTAATTTTTCAAAAATTTCCGAAAAGAGTTTTAAATAAAGTAAACGTCAGCTGGTTCTCCGAAAAATATTTATTAAAAATGGTTAATAAGCTTCGTAGTGATAGGAAAATATACGATTACTACACTATACTACTACTACTACTACTAATCACTACCACTACTCACTGACTCCCACTACTTACCTCTAGCCCTACTGGAACTACTACTACTACTACTAATAATAATAATAATAATAAATAATAATAATAATATAAAATAATAATAAATAATAATAATAATAAGAGATAATAATAACTAATAATAGATAGATTTTAAACATCCTATATATTAGTAAAAACTGTCTAATTCTAGATAAATATTCTAATTCTAAACCATCCGATTTGCCCTTTGATCAGCTGCTGCGTCGGCTGCGGATTGACCCCTCAATCCGTCTGTGAACTCCCTCATGTTGCTGACAACCAATTAGAACAATTA
Source organism: Trachelipus rathkii (assembly GCA_015478945.1). Lineage (NCBI taxonomy): Eukaryota > Metazoa > Arthropoda > Malacostraca > Isopoda > Trachelipodidae > Trachelipus > Trachelipus rathkii. Next base: position 11,678 of record JABUQX010089670.1, read on the forward strand.
GAACAATTTCTTGTTCCGTTCCTGGTCATCCTATTTATACTATACATATATAGAGTAAGTAAGTATATATATTATATATATAGTATATATGATATATCATAAGATACTATTATATGGTATATACTATATACGAATATATATATATATATCATCTTAAATGCCTGTTAACTATTAAAGAATACTCACTGTGCAGAGTCATTTACCTAATGTCTCTTTTGCAGCCCCACGCTCCCCCACGACCCCGTCGAACCGGGTCACGCATGCCACGCCGCTTTCCTCTTGCATGAAAAATATTTGTCAGAAGTTTTCCAGTTATTTGCGGCGCACCCAGCCAAACTTCTGGTTTGAAGAATTTAAAGAAGCGTTATCCGGAAACACTACAATAAGCACTTAGTTAATTTCCCTAACAAAAGGTAATTTTTAAAGCTTATAATTAATCGTAAAAATGGCTGATATTACACATCAAATTCATAGTTTGGCACCCGATGAATAGAGAATAGATTGCATTGCTTATCTCTTAGGATTTTTCAATACCACAATATGTATAGTAGTCTTATCTTCAATACAATGGATAATTTTCTGCAATGATTTCAAATTTTATATCAAATTTAACATCTTACTGACAATCATTCTTATCGAGAACGCAGACACCCTTGTCTGGTTTAGTTATCAAATAAAGCCCTTTTTGCCAATTCTTTCAGGTTGATATTAAATTTAGATAAAACGACGATAACTTTTCATGCAGGTGCAAATTAAAAGAAACTTAGTATCTTGAAACACAATTTGTTTTTCGGAATCTGGTCTGGAAACGCTATTAGCAACTAGCAAGAATACTCAATTAAATAAAGCACTAATTCTCTAATTTTTCTTTCTGTGAGAATTTCGTTTAAATGATATGTACTTTTTCATTATATATGGTATGAGTTAAATATTAGACGATCTATATTAACTTCTGAAAAAATGGTATATATGATTTAGAGCTTTAAGAGAGACATAATGGATACGACAAGTTTAGCAAGATAATTAGTGTATATTTAGTTCAAATTATAACAAAAGAAATAATGCTGTGTTTTATCCTGCGGGGCTCGTGGTAAGGGAAATATTAAATTGAGTACTGATATTAATGTTAATATGCTTATACTAGACGGATATAGTACTTTCCTTCCGTTATTATAATTCGTAACAACGAATACCTGACCGGATGTTAGTGATTACTCCTAAATCTTAAAAGATTAAGGACTAACATGTTTACAAAGCTTTTGTGAGTGACAAATGAGTATCTTTATGTGATGATGAAATAAACGACTTGAGAATTTGCTGGATACTGATTCTACCTAAGGTTTAGATTCAAATTTTGTTATCTATGCAAAAGTATTTTCGATCTCTCAGACCAGAATGTTACTTCTAAAAAGAATGCGATTAATGTTGTGACTGATAATAAAATAAACTTTTCACTTTTAATAATGCCTTGCTCTCAATCTCACGATCTCCAGCACGCACACACAATTACTTTATAAACGGTACATAGTTTGCGAACATAAGCTTGCGCTTGAATACTCCATTGGTGTATATCTGTCGTTTTTAGGAGGTAAAGTCTACGATTAAAAATTCAGAGAGCTGGAGTGCTTTTAATTCTCTGGCGTGTCTCTAGCTCGACTAGAAATCATCTCCCTTTTCTGCACTTTCTCCATACTGCGTGCTTCTCTAGGCTTCTAATAGGGTCTCCTTTCGTGGGGTCTTCTGCGAAAAGCATGTCGATATTCGTTTTTATGATCGATAAAGCGTCAGAGTTTTGAAGGTTTAAAGCAGTAAAAGGTTTTCATACTTTATAATATCAGTTTGAATTTATGAAATACTGTGCCTGAGTTCGAACGAGAGCACAAAAATAAGTATTTTTTATGTGTTATCTGACTAAAATGATTAAGTCTTTGATTTCAATATTTCAATATCAATAATATACTATATATTATATACTATTAATATTTATATTATATCCCTTTTATATATGCTTCATATATATATATATATACCTATTATATAATCTATATATAATATATATATATATACTAATATTCTTTGCGCGTAAATTTGTACTTAGACTGACAGATTCTATTTCTTTGCATTTGGTTTGCAGATCTTAGCAATTTATTAATATAATATCGATTTAATGTAAAAGAAAATTAATTTTATGGTAACTTAACATAAAATTTAATGTATATATATCTATATATATTATATATACATATATATTATATATAATATATATATATAAATTATTATACTTATATATATAATATATATATCATATATATATATATGATATTTTATAAATTTACAATAAAAGTAAATTGTTTTCGATTCAATCGGAAGTAAATTTGTAAGATTTCGCAACCAACGGAAAGAAATTGAATGGCCTCAATTATATATATATATATATAATATATTATATATATTATATAAAATATTATTATATCTATATAGTATATTTACTATATATATTATATATGTATATATATAATTATATTAGTATATTATACTTATATATATATACTTATATATATATATATATATATAGTATATATAGTATATTTATATTGTTGTGTACCTAACCAAACTTTATCTATACTAAATATAATCCCACAAGTGTACTAATTTACTGAATCGTTTAAGCCCCTTGTAAGACTAATCTAATGATTTTTGTTAGCCATATTAAGACTAAACCTAATGGATGTTGTTTTGCCAAAGTAGCGGACTTAAATTTATTAGCCCACATATCGTGTAACATGGATTATGATATATTAAAGCAATGTGAGATAAATAGAATGAATCATATTCTATTATTATTATATATATATAATACTATAACATATATATATAAATATATTATATATATATATTTATATATTTAATTCTAATACTAATCTATATATATATTTATATACAATACTAGTTACTTATATTACAAAAAGCTTACAGAGATTCATGAATTTGAGATAAGTGATCTTCTTTCATATTCTTAAATATAGGTAAAATAATCACCTTAATTAAATCTTTTAAAACGACAACGGGCTTCAGGCACATTGTAATTCTTTGAGACAAATACTTTTAGGAGCGCGAAATAAAATAAATTTTCATATAAATACTGCATTCCCAATCACACAACAGCTTTAGACTAAGTAACTTATTATAACATTTAATAAGTAGCAAGGTTGTTTTATTCAACAAACTTATTCCAATCTAAGTCTTAACCATATCCCATTTCCATAAGGTCAAAAGAACTGCTTCATCATCCGTCGCAAGGATATCCTTGATCAAAAATTACAAATTCTTGGATACCCAACGGAAAATCTAATAAAATCGCGACAATTTCTGACAACCCCTGGAGTTATTAATAAATCTGTGTCTATCTAAATATTAGAATATATATTATATATATATCATATATAACTATAATCTATCTATATTTATCTATATATCTCTCTAGAAAGTATCATATTATATATATATATTATATTATCTATATATTTATTTACTATAATTATATTATATTATATAATATATACTATATATTATATATCCTCTATATATCATATATATATCATATCTCTCAAAATTATATATATATCTATTAAATATATTTTTTTTTTTTTTTTTACCATGACACCCACACTCTGCGGCAATGCTGTTTTCAAACGTGCGGTGGCCAAAAATAAATAAATAAATAAAAAAAAATTTAATAAAAAAACTTTCAAATAAATGGTCAGTAACCCCCTGTCCTTACCTCTCCTTTCCGTCCAGGTGAGGGCAGGACGCGGGATTTAAACTAGAGGAAGATTCGAATATAGCGGGATACATAGAGAAGGCAAGGAGTTTCCACAGCAAAAAAGATGTTGCTGGAAAGAAGGAGGTACTACAAGATGGATCCTGAAGTCTCCAGATATTCACGAAATATATCATGAGAGAACAGGCACCTCCTTGTTTTACGTCGGAGGGCGACGCAGTGGTGCGAGGTATCGCGGAGAGGGTGAATTACTCGAGCATCCTGCAGTTAGTAATACCTATAGAAAAGAGATGGGCCGACTCCACGACGCTGAGAAGAGGGTCGCAAGGGAGTCAGATAAGAACGCGGACAGTTTAGCTCCCTTTATGCCTTACTTCAACCTCTAATCCAAAGGAGGGTGGAAACCGGGCAAGCCGAATGTGGGAACAGTATCCTAGCGGCGAATAAACGATTTTATAACTGAGCATCGCAGAAAAAAATAATTAAAGCATCTGAATAAGTATTCCAGCTTTTTGAGGCCATTTAGCAACCCGGATGTGAGTGAGTCTCCAAGACTATTTACTATTATGTTTAGTCTAGCACGTTTTATGGTTGTTTAAGGCTAAGACATTAGACTGCGTAAAGGGATAGGAAAGTTGTGGCTTATAATATTATATATATATATATTTATACATCATTGGTATACAATTATATCTATTATAATAATATATTATTATATATAATTATTAATAATTTATTAATATATATATATCTATCTATATATAGCAAAATTCATGAATATATTATGATGGTAATACCAAAAAGCTGTAACAATACAGGAAAATAAATTTAAACTTTTTTGATTTCAGCAAGCAATATCTATCGTAAAATAAAAAAAATTATTTATTTTAATTTTTCAATTAATCTTTAATTTAGTTTTTGTGGTTTTATACTTTAATGAGTGGTGGATGACTGTAAAAAAAAAAAAAAAAAAAAAAAAAAAAAACAAAAAAAAAAAAAATCTTAGGTCTGGCAGCGTAGCTCATTAACCTTCAAATTTTCTGCATAGTAGAGAGCAAGAGTTACAAATATTGTTTGAATAATGTCCTTTAAAGAAAGTCTAAATGTTGGTCACTCAGTATAGTTTTTTTTATATCTTGGAGAAAATGTTAATTTTTTTTTTTATTTGCCTTTTGGGGTTCGATCCACGGAGGGACAAGAGGGGTGACGAAGTCCCCGGTCGTCCCCTGGCCGAGAAACCCCAGCTTCCTCCTTTTTTGATGGTTGTGTACCTAGGGTATCCTTTAGTTAAAATAAGTAACATTTGCTTTGACGCTCCCTCGAAGCGCTAGAGCTCTTTCGTTCTTCTCAAAAACGGATCATTATCTATACACTTTTTCAACTTTTTAACAATTTGAAATTTATCCAAAGCGTTAATTTTTTTCTTAATTTCATGGATAAAATTCTCCTGATTAATAAAATGTTAATTTATTTTTCCTGTAGTCTGTTATAGTTTTTTTCGTTCATGCATGGTTGCTTTCGACTCGGAAGGCTGCCATATAGTTATATATATTAATATATTATATATATAATATATTATATATTATTATATATATATTTAAATATGATATATTAAATAATTAAAAGCATTAATGTAATATAAATGAAATATCCCAAAGAAAACTACTCAATCCATATACATATACAACGTTTGAGCAACATATATGATATTTTAAAAATAATAAATGTATTTGTAATAATATAGAATACAAATACTTGACAAACTGGGATTAGGATGGGTTGTGAAAGTTTATTAGTCGCGGACGTGTTTGAGTACGTGAGGAGTGTAAAGTCCCAGAAATGATTATATTATATATATATATTATATATATATTATAAAATATAGTATCATATATTATTATTATAATTATATAAATAATATATCATTATGGGCACAAGTGAACCAATAAGCGTTAGGTTTGTATAAAGACCTAACTCTTACGAACAACTGTTTTTACATCACGTCATCAATAAAGATTAGGAGTAACTTGCCTACTCGTCCAGTTAGGTTCTTAAAGTATGTTTAAAGGTTTATAAGAAGTAGTTGTAAGCTTTATATATATATATAATAATATATATATATATATATATATATATATATATATATATATATATATAATATATATTAATATGATAATACCTTATATATATATACTTTATATTATATTAGTATATATATATATATAATACTATATATATATAAATATATATATATATAATATATATATTATATATATTATTATTATTTTATTATATATATATATATAATTATTATAATAAAATATTATTATATTATATTATTATATATATATATATATATATAATATTATATATATATATATAATTATATATATTATATATTATATATATAGCTGTAATGGTTTACATTCTGGCCACACCAAGTTTTCAATATCGATATATATATAATATAGCTATTATCGCTAATTATCCATATGTATGATATATTTTATATATATAAATATATATATATATAATATAATATATATATATTTATATAATAAATAATATATATATATATATATATATATATTATATATATATATATAAATAGTATATATATATTATATATATTATAAATTCATATATATATTTATATATATATATATCCATATGTATCTCTATATATTATTATATATATATTTATATATAATATTTATATATATATATATAATATTAGCTGAGCGGTTAACAATTAGACAAAAGCATATTATATATATATATATATTTATAATATATATATATTATAATATATATATATATATTAATATTATATATATAAAATATATATATATTATAGTATGGGTAAGCTACATAGAAGCAAAGCATATATATATATACTATATATAAGTATATATAATATTATAAAATATATATATATATATATGATATATATATATATATTGACGTAAAATTTGTAATTTAAGGTATAAACGCAATTCATCAGATGAATACTAACCAAACTTAAACTCACTAACTTACATTTACAAATCCATTGGCTGCTAAACTTATATATGCAGGAAGCCTAACTTTTATAATTTGCTAGGCAGCCTACCTACTATGAAGATGGCAAGCCCTAAACCTTATAAATGCAGTGCAGTCATAACTGCTATATAAGCGGTCATATATACTAGTATATATATATAAATATATATAATATATATTATATAACTATATATATATATATATAATTATAATAGTAATATAATATAATATATCGTGTCATTTCTGAGGGTGCGATAGTTCACTTTCTTCGCTCTTCTAGTTAAACCCAAACCCCTGGGTTTATTTGCAAGATAGAATGAGAAAAAATTTACTTGTTTTTCTACCTTTAACTGCAGGGTTCCATTTCAGGCACAGATTTATTAAATGGTAATTATTGCATTTGGACAGTCATAATAAATTCAAAGGTTTACCAAATATTAATTCTACAACAAAATACTTTAGAACATCAATTTCCTCTTACATGGGTGATGCCCTTCCAACAATCTGGGTTAAGTGTAACCCCATCACAGGAAAACCCTTAGAATATAAATAACAATAAAATAAGGTCTTAAATGAAATAATAACTTTAGTTAATTAAAACATTAATTAAATATGGTTACAATATTATCAAATAACGTATTTCATTTTATACTATGGGAAATGTCATTTTCCAAGGTATAAAAGTAAAGTACATCATTTTAATGGACAATAATGATTGCTTTTAATTTCATTAGTAATTATATTTCATTAAATTTGCTTGAGCATGCATTAATAGATTATATGGATAATTGCACATAAATACATAAATAGGAATATCTCAAATTCCATCAGTTGATTTTGACTGAACATGTATTAACAATTTACATACAATACTAGAAAATAATTAGGTGATTTAATAATATAAATTTAGTAACATAATTAAATGGAATAATGATAAAAAATGATTACCTTCAATTTGTAGGTTTACATCGTTACATAAAAGGTATAACCACCTGGTTATAAATAACTTCCTGGAAAAAGGATGAAACATTGGAATACACCAATTGGCAAACAAGAGTATATATATATATATATATA
>JABUQX010089671.1:0-7500 GCA_015478945.1 Trachelipus rathkii
TTTATAATAATCTTTCACAATGAAGGCATGATAGTTTAGGGTGCTTTTAAATACAATGAATAATCAAGGTTTTTTTCTACCCTATATTCAAGTTATACTTATGATTATTATACTTATTTTATCATATTAACTTTCTTTATTTCTTTACACCTTTTGAATTTATTGCTTTATATAATATAGTTTAGTTCTCTATAATATCAATATGTTCTACTCATTCTTGTTTAGTAAAATTATATCTAAATAATATGTGTTGCCTTTTACACCATATAGGAGCGCAGTAAATTAAGTTAATCATTAAAGTTCACACTCACCCACCTCTATCCTCCCGACTACATTTTCGGCATCCGAATCTATTGATCATTTTAATTCGATGATTACATGTCTATATTTTATAAAAACATTCTCGTATTTTCTCTGATTGCTTCAATGTCTATTTACGTGTAAAAATATGCATTTTACAGTTCCTTTCTATCATAAGTAAATCAGTGAGATTCACAACATCTCACTTCCTAGCCACCTCCCGTAACCTCTTATCCTACTGATCTATTGATATACGTTGATTCAAAGTATATTATTTGATATAACATAACGCAAAACTTTTATTTCTGGACGATCTTTATAACGTAAAACAATTTTCCCATATTTTACATTACAAGCTATAAGTCAGTAAATCAGTAAATCAAACTCACCCCAGCCTACCCCCTCCCTATCATCATGATCATTGATCTTATTGATTTAAGTCATATTTAGTATAATATTACACAAAACTTTGATTCTTTTATTTTTTATGTTATGTTTTTTATTGCATTTTTACATACGCTAAAGCAGAAAATCAGTAAATCAGCAATATTAACGCCCAAACACAGCCTACCCCTTTTGACCCCTTCAATGATCCTATTTTATCTATTGACTCTAATTGATCTACTTGATCTATTGATTTCAAGTCATACTTTGTATAAAACAAAAACTTATTTCTTTTGTATGTTCATAACTAAAAATTGCATTTTTACAAACCCTAAAGGCAATACAATCAGTAAATCAGTAAATCAAAACACCCACCTACCACCTTTCACCCCACCCTCATGATCTATTGATATATTGATTATTGAATCTATTTGATCTAATGATCTATTGATCTATTTATTAAAGTCATATTTTGCATAATATAACACAAAACTTTTATTCTTTCTATTGTTTATATATAAAAAAAAAATTTTTGGCCCGTTTTTTACACACACTAAGCGAGTAAATCAAAGTAAATCAGTAATCCAAACCATCTATTCCACTCGCAAGTCCGTAAGTAACCGCGCATCCACCCATGGATTCTATTGAAATCTCTACTTGATTCAAGGTTATATTTTCGTATAAGCATAACAAAAACCTTTATGTTTTTTTATTAACCCTATTTTGTGTATCTCCACACAGAACTGTAGCTTTTCAACTTGGTAAAACTTATATGCTTTTTAAATGTTTAATAACGGGTAAAAATGTGCATTTTCTGCACCTTCTAAATAATAAATCAGTAAATCAGTAAATCAACACCACACTTCTAGAGATTGCCCCCTGCCAACCCCCATTCGTAGATGTGTTAGAGCTAGTTGGATTTTACTGAATCTATTGAGTTTCAAATATTTTGTATAACATAACAGAAAACTATTATTCTTTTATGTTTATAACGTAAAAATTGTGCATTTTTACACACCCTAAAGCAGAAAATCAGTAAATCAAACATCCCTCTGCCCCTCCCTACCCATCCATGATCTATTGATCTATTGATCAAGTCATATTTTGTAACATAACACAAACTTTTATTCTTTTTATGATTATAACGTAAAAAAATTTGAATTTTCACACCTCTCAGCACGCAGTAAAATCAGTCACAAACTCAAACACCACCAACCAACCTACCACCCACCTTCTTCCACCCCTCACATGATCTATTGATTATTGATCTATTGATTAAGTCAATATTTTTTGGTATAAAATAACAAAAAACTTTTTCTCTTTTTATGTTTATAACGTAAAAAATTTGCAATTTTGCACACCCTAAAGCAGTAAATCAGTAAATCAAACCACCCACACTACACACCCTATTCTTCCAACCCTCCATGATCTATTAATCTATTGGATCTATTGATTCAAGTCATATTTTTTGTATAAAATAACAAAACTTTTTCTCTTTTTTTATAAACGTAAAAAATTTGCGATAATTTGCACACTAAAAGAGTAAATCGTAAATCAATACATCCACCTGCCTCCCTACCCCATCCATGATCTATTGATCCTATTGATTCAAGTCATATTTGTTATAACCATAACACAAAACATTATATTCTTTTTTTATGTTTCATAACGTAAAAAATTTGAACTTTTACTCTCGCTAAAGCAGAAAATTTGTAAATCAGTAAATCAAACTACCCACCCTACCCTTCCCACCCTATCTATGATCTATTTTATCTATTGATCTATTGATTCAAGTCATATTTTGTATAACAACAAAACTTTAATTTTTTTTATGTTTATAACGTAAAAAATTTGCATTTTTACACACCCTAAAGCAGTATTTCGGTAAATCAGTAAATCAAACCACCCACCATACCTTCCCCACCCTTCCATGATCTATTTTTCTCTTGATCTATTGATCTATTGATCTAATGATCTATTGATCTAATGATCTATTGATCAATTGATTCAAGTCATATTTTGGATAACATAAAAAACTTTTATTCTTTTTATGTTTATAACTTAAAATATTTAGTCTTTTTACACACCCTAAAGCAGTAAACCAGTAAATTAAACCACATACCCTACCCTCCCAGCCCCACCCATAATCTATTGATTTATTGATGTATTGATTTAAGTCAAATTTTGTATAACATAACACAAAACGTTTATTTATTTATTTTTTATTTTGGTTAAAAATAAAATTTTTACTCAAATTTTTATTCATTTTATGTTTATAACGTAAAATATTGGCATTTTTACGCACCCTAAATCAGCAAATCAGTAAATCAAACCACCCACAGTTCCTTCCCTGCCCCACCCATGATCTATTGATTTATTGTATGTTGTGTTCTTAGTTCAAGTTAGCATTTATTAGTTTGTCTGGGCGGTAGTTAGGGTATGAATTTATTAAAGTTTTTTTTTAAATATTACTATACATATGCAAAATAGCATTGAATGAAAAACGAAATACAGATACAGTCATAAAACGAATTGATCGTAAGGCCTAAAAGGGAATGTACAAATGTAAACAGGTTTAACCTTCCTATTAGCTTTTGTATTAAACATGAATGGGTTGTATCTTGCTCTAATATATAAAATATTCCTTATCTCTTGGACTTGTGTTTGTACCCGTAATTTTATATTACCTTTTCTTCTGAGACTTATTTTAGCGTCATAATCGTTATGGATTTGAAACCTTTAGGAGGTTGTGCTCTGTCGTAAAAGTGTGTTCTTATTTCGCATGGTACATAGACATACCATTAGCATGGTTCGTCTTGATAAATATATCTCCATACGGGATATTGTACAATGGGAAATCAATATTCCGAACAGTGATGTATCCTTCTTATATAGAAGAAAGCCCGACGGATTTGAATATTTTAGATGCAGTGGTTACTATGGTTAAAACAAACGTGTTTTTATGACTTCGGACGACCTACTTTGTGTGTGTCAACATGCTGAAGATTGGACTAATGAACATCTTAAGTCCTACAATATCTTAAACCGTTGAACGCTAGTTATCAGTGGTACTGAAGACGAAGCTGTTAAACGACCTATTCTGATATTTTCTAAATGTCGGGGCTCGTATAGTATAGATGTTAGAGTATTTCAAATGTGTAAAGATACAGGGATATTTAAACCAACACACTATTGAATCTATATTAAAGGAGCACATCGAATAAAATAAATGTCTCATGTTCGTAAAATAATAATAAATCAGTTAAAGAAAACGGAAATGCTGACTAATTATGTCACTGTGGCTCATTATATGCTGTATCAGGAATATTATACCTTTAAAAAAACGTTAGCTGATGATTTTGTAAATATTATTGACCAGTCTTAACCTCTATAGATATATATAATTTATCTTCACCGCTTAGGGAGCAGTGGCTAGAATATATTTAACTAAGTTGATCTACTAGCAAAACAAATTTTAATGTCTGAACTTGAACCTTTTACATATTTACTCCGTGATGGTATCGAGGAAGTGAAAAAAAATCTTTGGTATAACGATGAAAATGACTGGTTTTTGTGTAAAGATTTAACGCTTTTAAATCTTGTCCTCGTAAAAACGACATGTATGTGATGAACATTGAAATATATATATAATATATATATATATATATATATATATATATATATATATATATATATATATATGATTTATATATATTATATTATTATTATATATATTATATATATATATTATATATTAATATATAAATATATATATATATATATATATATATATATATATATATATATATATATATTATATATATTATATAATATATATATATATTTCCTGTCACAAATATTATTTATTATTATATTATTATTATTATTTTTATTATTTTTTATTATTATTAATTATTATTATTATTATTTTTATTATTATTATTATTATTATTATTATTATTATTATTATAACTTTTTGTTTTGTCTTAGCTTGTTTCACAACAATTTGGCTGTATAGGTCGCTTTTCAATGAAAATTATATGTTATAAAAAATGAAAACTTGTTTTACTTCCCACCTATGTTCGCTTTATAGGTTAAGTTGTTAATGTTGGCTGTTTATTCATATGGCTGTTGTGTGTTAAGTTTGTTATGTTCATAGTTTAGCTTTACAGAGGAAAGAACTTTATTATGTTTGCATTTACCCGTTAGGTATTTTGATAGTTAGGTATGGATATGGTAAATTTATTTTAAATATTACTATGTTAATGTGAAAAAGCTTTGTTGCGTTAGCTTATATTCGCTGGTTAGTATGATTATTAGACAAGGATTTGAAACTTTTTTGGTAAATATTACCATGTTAATGTAAAATTAACATTGATACGTTAGATATAGGCTTGAAAAAGCGTGAATAGGTTACGTTTTGTATGCTATGTTAGTTACTTTACTGTTGTTAAATTATGGAACTTTGTTAATGATTGCCGTTTATTCGTGCTTAAGGTGTGTTAGGTTTGTTGTTGTACATTATATTCTTAGTTCAGCAGCTGCAATGATAGCTTTATTAATGTGGAAACTGTGTTACGTTAGCATATATTCGTTGATCAGTGTATAATAACTTGTTTTTATGTTATGTTTATCCAAAATGACACTAGAAATGTGACTTGAAACAATAGATCAATAGATCTAGGGAAGGGGGAGGAAGTTAGGGGAGGGTGGTTTGATTACCGATTTACTGATTTACTGCTTTAGATTGTGTAAAAACGTTAATTTTTTAAGTTATAAACATAAAATGAATAAAAATTTTGGTAAAAATATATTTTTTAACAAAATAAAATACAAATAAACAAAAGTTTTGTGTTATGTTACACAAAATATGACTTGAATCAATAGATCAATAGATCATAGGGGGTGGTGGGAGGGTAAGGATGATGGTTTGATTTACTGATTTACTGTTTTAGATGGTGAAAAAAATTTTTTTTGACGGTATAAACATAAAATGAATAAAAATTTGAATAAATATTATATTTTTAAACAAAATATAACAAAAATAAATAAAGGTTTTGTGTTATGTTATACAAAATATGACTTGAATCAATAGAACAATAGATCATGGGTGGGGCGGGGAGGGTAGTGTGAGTTGTTTGATGTACTGATTTACTGATTTAGGGTGAGTAAAAATGTAAATTATTTTAACGTTATAATAATCCCACGAATAAAATTTTTTTGTAAAAATATAGTTTTTAAACATATAAAAAAAAATAAATAAAAGTTTTGTTATGTTATACAAAATATGACGAATCAATAGATCAATAGATAATAGATCAATAGATCAATAAATCATGTGTGGGGCGGGGAGCGTAGGGTGAGTGGTTTGATTTACTGATTTACTTTTTTACTGCTTTATGGTGTGTAAAAACGCTAATTTTTTAAGTTATAAACATAAAGAGAATAAAAGTTTTGTTATGTTATAGAAAATATGACGAATCAATAGATCATGGAGGGGTGGGGGACGTGAGGGTGGGTTGGGGGGGTGGTTTGTTTACCTGATTTACTGATTCACTGCTTTTGGGGGTGGGTAAAAATGCAAATTTTTTACGTATAACCCATTAAAAGAATAAAACGTTTTTGTGTTTATAATTTTACAAATATGACTGAATTCAATATGATAATAGATCATAAGATCAATAGATCATGGAAGGGGTGGGAAGGGTAGGGTGGGTGGTTTGATTTACTGATTTACTGCTTTAGAGTGTGCAAAAACGCAAATTTTTTACGTTATAAACATAAAAAATAAAAGTTTTGTATTATGTTATACAAAATATGACTTGAATCAATAGATCAATAGATCAATAGATCATGGAGGGAATCGGGAGGGGTAGGGTTGGTGGTTTGATTTACTGATTTACTGATTTACTGCTTTAGGTTGTGTAAAAGTTGCAAATTTTTTTAACGTTTTAATTCCTGAGTCCGTAAAGTTTTGGTTATGTTATCTAACGAAGACTTGAATCAAAAGATCAATAGATTAATAGATCAGTGATCAATAGATCATGGATGGGTGGGAAAGGGCAGGGTGGATAGTTTGGTTTACTGATTCACTGCTTTAGGGTGTGTAAAAATGCACATTTTTTACGTTATAAACATAAAAGAATAAAAGTTTTGTGCTATGTTATACAAAATATGACTTGAATCAATAGATCATGGATAGGGTGGGGAGGGGTAGGGTGGTTGGTTTGATTTACTGCTTTAGATGGTGTAAAAATGCATATTTTTTTACGTTATAAACATAACATGAAAAGCATATAAGTTTTATTAAAACTATATTTTTAAACAAACAAAATAAAAAATAAAATAAAAGTTTCTGTGTGTGTTATCAAAATATAAGCTTGAATCAATCTATCAAAGATCGATAGATCAATAGATCATGGGCGGGGGTGTGGAGGGTAAGGGTATATGGTTTTGATTTACTTTATTTCGATTAGTAACTGCTTTAAGGATGGTGTAAAAACGGAATTTTTTATTTTTTTTTTATTTTTTATTTTTATTATTTATTTATTTAATTTTTATTTTTTCCGTCGCCCACGCAGCGTCCTTCGTAGCTACTTCATTCACCTTTCGACTTCGGCATAAAGTGAAAGGGAAGATATAAACGCTCAAGGATTTTATCTACTAAGTCAGCCCCCCCCCCTTACTATCATGTGTTATTTGTAATAAGGCCTCACTGATATTTGTGTTTTGTTTTACCATTGATGAGGTAGTTTATAAAGTATCTCCGTAAAATATATAATGAATAAATGTCATAAATAAATATTTTGCATTATT
>JABUQX010089671.1:25000-27500 GCA_015478945.1 Trachelipus rathkii
TATAATATTATATCATATATATAATATATATATAATATATATATATATATATATATATATATATATATATCATAATATATATATATAATACTTAAATAACAGTTTTTTTATTAATTTTTTTTTAAAAAATAATTTCGAGAGGAGGCTTTGTGGAAAAATCCTTAAAATACAAAATAAGAATAAGGTTTCTTTACGTTACCATGACAACCAGTGTTTTGAAAGCATTATAATTATGCTTTCTTGGAGGCACAAATCGAAATTCCTCCAGTCTATGATCCCTATGAAAAATAATGTTTCGCAAGAGAATAAATGATCTTAATGTAAAATTAGCGTTCTTGTATTACATTTTACGATTATTTTTAATAGTAAGCTAAATAGTAATTTGAATTAATTCTTATATACAGTTTAGTTGCTTTCATTTTTTTTAGAGGAGGCCCGGCCTCCTGTGCTTCTCCCCGTAAAACCCGCGCCTTGATATTTATAGATTATATTATATATATATATACTATATATACTATATTTATATATAATATATTATATATATATTATATATATATATATATAATATTATATATTATATATAATATATTATATATAAATATATATATTATATTATATATATATATATATATCTATATATATAATATTGATATATATATATTATATATTATATATTTATTTATATATATATATGTAATATATATATCTTATATATATATATACTATATATAGTAATATATATAATATATATAATATATATATAATATATATATATATATATATATCATATATATATATTTATATATATTATATAATATATTATATATATATTATGTGAATATATATTATATATATATATATATTATATATATATATACTATATTATTATATATATATATTATACGTATATATATTATATACTATATTATACTATATAATATATATACATACTTATATATATATATATATATTAATATAATATATATATATATAAGTATATATATATATATATATATAATATTTTTTTAATATATAATATATATATACTATATATTATGTATATATATATATATAATATATATATTATATATTATATATATATTATCATATATATAATATATATATTATATATATATATATATATTTATATACTTAATTATATATATATATATTATGTATATATTATTATATATATTATATATATATATAATATGTATATCAGTATTATATATATATATTATATATATATATATATATATTATATATAATATATATTTATAATATTATAATATATTTTATATACCTATATATTATATATATATATATATATATATATATATATATATATGTTATATATATACCTATTATATATATATATTATATATTATAAATATATATATATTATATATATATATATAATTATATATATATATATATATTATATATTATATATATATATTATACTCCACTCTATATAATAATATATATACCTATATCTATAAATAATATTAATATATATATATTTATATCTCCTACTATATATATATATATATATTATATATTATAATATTAGTATATTATATATTATATATATAATATATATATATATATATATATATATATATATTATGATATATATATATAATATATTATATATAATTATATAGTATAATATATAATATTATATATATATATATATATTAATTTTTTTAAATATAATTTAAATATTAATATAATAAATTTTATAATTCTTACTTAAATATATATATATCACTTAATATATAATATACTTATATATAATATGTATATATATATATATATATAATGACTATATTATAGTATATATATTATATTAGTACTATCAATATAACGTGATATATATTACCTTAGTTATATATATTATAATATTATTATAATTTATATATATAATTATATATATATCATATAATATATATATATATAAAGAGGTGAAATTTCTTTCCTTCAAGAATAAAAGGTAGGACTAATAGTTCTGTTCCCATTTACATGTTAAAAATACTCAAAAAAATTCATCAATTTGGACACATTACTTAACCTGTGCCCCATGCGAGGTTAAGTTTGAAACATGATTAAAATTTCAAGCAACCTCGGATATCAATTTTTGAAAAAGCTTAACACATCGAAAAAGGACAACAGGATGTTCAATTTTTTGAATATAAAATTTGACATGTTGGATTTCGTACGCCTACAATATAATCAAAGAACTCAATATATTACCAACTATTTTTCCTCTTCAGTAATTCACGGGTATTGTCCCGGGTATGTTTTTCCGTAGTCTTGCACAACCTTAAATAAAAAGAAGAAAAGATTAATTTACTTTACGTATTTAGTTTCAAATTACCAAAGAAAACTATATCAAGCTCGATTATTTAAAAAACATATAAACTATATGAAATATATGGATATATATTACAAATTACACATTGATTGGGTTTTATTAAATCATTTTTCTTCTCTGCCG
>JABUQX010089671.1:32500-37500 GCA_015478945.1 Trachelipus rathkii
CACTTTCAAACCATTTAACTAATCCCTGCTTCATTAACCTGGAATACTAAAAAATATTTACACTTTACCCGCTGTTCTATACCTCCTATGAATCTTTTCACAATTCGTCTTCTATATTTAGGAATGATTCGAATTATACCAAAACCTACATGTCAATTGAAAAAACTTATCGTTACACTATATCTTAACTTTAATTATTATAATCACTTTATTTATCGCCACTGTATCATGATATATTCTCTTTTTCCTGCAATAAAATGTTCGCTGGATTCAAAAATGATATTCAGTTTTTATTATAAGCATACCGTAGGTATTTTTAGATACAGGTGGACCAGCTGGTATTCGGAGACCCTCACCAATATATGTATATAATATATAACTAATATATATAATATAGTATATTATAATATATACTATAGATATATAATAATATATATATATATATATATATAATATATATATATAGTTATAATTATATATATATATATATATATATAAATATTAAGGTCTTTTTCAAAGTAAACACTACTCTCTCGCTCACTATAATAGTATATTTTCAAATTTGCAGGTAAGGGATTTTAACAGAGCCGACAATATAGCTTCGTATTATAAAGTAGGAGAGAAACATCCTTTCGCATATGTAACTTACAAACACTTTCTAATTTAACAGAATTAAATCTCAAGAATTTAATTTAAAGATCTTAACCCAATTATTTACCGACATCCTAAACCTATTATTGTCATGGTATATTATATAGCATACTATCATTACTTTTTCTTAAATATGCTAATATCAGAAAAAGTAATAATGAGCAATAAATATATTATTATGATGAAACATGCTTTTTCACGACTATAAGGCCTTACTTACTTCTCTTGGCATAGATCAAATTATGATGCCTCCTTCCTCTCCTCGCTGAGTCAGACAAAAGATGATCATAACATATCCAGATCCAACGCGCTTGAAAATTAATACACAATTTTCGCATTAAATGTTATTTTATGAAAAGGAAAAAACTCGCTCGCAAAATTATCTGAGAAGCTAAAAAAAAAATTCGTTGATTCGAATACTGAGGGAAACTAAACTATAAACAATCATCCGATGGTTATATCAGATATATCGGTATGTGAATAAAGAAATATTTCATTCAGCGTATTATTTTTTCTGATTAGCTACTCGAAAAACAAACAACATATCCAATAATCGATAATATAATCAGTCCTCATATGCGGAGCATTCCTAGCGGAATTGCAATTATTTAGGTGACAAAATGGTACAGGTGGAACCACATATGAAAAGTATATAGAGAGATAGATATAGAAGCAAAAATTTTCAAATTTTATTCCTTCAATTAACTCAATTCCTGTTGTAAACTCTCTCAAATCCGTATTGAATAGCACTCGGAGGTCTCGCACGGGATTTTTTTTCTACAGTTGATTTCTAATTTAATAAGAAAGCAGACATATTCGTTTTAAGTGTCTTACCTCCTGATGCAGTGATTAAATTTAAATTGTTTTATGCTTAAATAGGACGTAATATTTTAACGCAAAATATATTGGGTTCTTAAAATCCATCTGTCCCATAAAGTGAATTCATGCTCCTTGTTGTCGAATTGTAATCCGCCCGTTAGCATGACTCAATTACTAGAAAAATATGATGCTAGTTCGAAAAAATTCTTTGATATTGGATACGGGATGGATCCTTTCGATTCATGAAGATTATGAATTTTGTTTACAATTATCAAAATCTCGATTGCTACACCATTAACCTCTGTATCTGAACCTTCCCACGTCACAAAATAGATATCATGTAGTTAAATATTGCTTCAAAGTTTTTTTAAAATTCTTTACAATAAATGGGATCTCTGAGTCCCTTTAGTGGTTTGAAATTGAATACATTACTGAAAACTACTCTGCACTAATAATTTCAAAAATATTTGGTGATACGACAAAGCAAACAATCATATCATAGTTTAGATTTATATAGGTTCGAGAATATACCATTGCGACCGTTTAGCCTTCCATGCAATTACTGGCAGTTGTTCAAAACAAAATAGTTTGAACCAGTGATCAAGTAAGTGACCATTCTCATGTATTAATCATGTACAGCTGATGATATACTTTTTACCTGTTCCTGTATTACAGTTCTGAAACTCCTAGGAAATGTTCGGGGTGTTGAAAATCTGTTGCTATCAACTGGGAGTCAGATCTACTTGACATTTTATTCCATGTAAACTATTAGGGGGATGAATATTTAGAATGTCCAAGGTTTAAAATAACTACAATAGTTTATTCGACGGACTTAAATTTAGAATCTAATGCTATAATGAATTCCATTGCTTTACGAAACTTTTCTCTACCACATTTTAATGGACCGTTTGGTTGATGTCATATTCTCCGATTAATTTGGTGCCTCAACCAAGATGTCAAATGTAATAAACAGCAATCATCTTTCCACTAACATTTATATTTACATCTGGTAGGTTTTGAGAGTCATAGGCAGTCAATTTATATTTATCATAGCTCGTATCTGACGAGTGGAAAAACCTGAGTACTCTGAAACGGACCAACATCACTTTCTATTCAGAGTAAATTCGTCAGATAATCTTGACGTACCTGGGATGATAGATGATATATAATAGTGTTCTAGCTGGTAGTATTCAATATCTGGGAGTCTGTTAAGTTTTGCTATCCTACTGTATAGAGGATTGAGCAGATATTACAATTCTGAAATATAATTTAAACTACGATTGACTCAGATATTATGAAAGCAATAGACGTGTTGAAAATTATAATATGTGAAGAACATCAAGGTTCACAGTAAGTGCACGAGCTGGTTAAAAATATAGTACATTTAAAACTTTGGAATTATATAAAGGTTACACTAAAACTTGAACTATTAGTGTCAGGAAACGTTTGTTTTCTCTCTACCTTATTTTAATACTTGCTACTGGTTCAGCTTACCCACTACTTCTGCGGCCAGTTACCTACTTATCTAATACCCCACAGCAACACAAAACTATCCATTCTTTGTGCTGCATATGTAAAAACACTATCTATCTTCCGCTATTTTGATCAATATCTATGCTAGGACTATTCTTCAAATATTTTTTTGTTCTACATTTAACTCACTTTCTTGTATGTTGGCTTTTCTAAGTCTGCGAATGATGATTACATTACATTATATTTTATTGAATATTACATTTCTGATGCAGTCCGGAGCGATACTTACGTTAGCGATAATGTCCTTCTCCAACCAATAAGCATTCATCAATTATTAAGAAGATTCATATCAGTAAATATTAAATATTACAGTAGGCAAGTTATAAAATAGGGCCACGTAAAAACATCTCGAGAGGGAGTTTTCTTGTCAGAATATTTGGTTTTCATGATACCGATGATAGAAAGTCTATGTTCCATTACCAATTGTCATAATTTAGATAAAAATAGGCTAAAAATTTGTTATCACTGCTGTGAAATATTTAACTGGAAGAAAGATCTAATACACTCCTGATCACTGTGCAGTGTGCACTTTATCTGACAGGACATTTACGTATAACTAAGGTATAAAAACGCACGTACTAACCCACCCGAGGCAGCATAACAACTGCCGCAAGTTAATACTTTGAAAAAGCCTATTAGCCACAACATGGCAACTTAATCAGTTTGAAAGCATCAAAGAGAAAAAATTCACAAAAATTTAGTAATAGAAAAAGAATATAGATACGGAAGATAAAACATTAACACAAGCTGATGCGATGACGAGATTGACATTAAAAGCATAAATACAAAGCTTAAAAAGATTACAAAATGCGTGAAAAAGAAAAAGAAATCAAAACTTGTACAAAAGAGATATACAAGGTAAATATTTTATAGAGAATTACGAAATACCAAGATAACAGTTGCTGATGCACCCCAGGCAGAGGAGGTCGAAAGAGATTTTTGGAAAAAATATATGATGATAAACAACTGAATATCGATAATGTAGATTGCTTGAATGTTGAGAACTATTAAAATAACCAGAAATAATCATCTATATAGAAAATATGGACTCGCAGAAGTTAGTATTAAGGAAGTAAAGGATGTAAATCAAGAAAGAACTAATAATTGACGAGGCATCTGGAAATGGACAAGGTCCAGAACATATGGCCTAAAAAAACTAAACATCATTAATACAAGCCACTAAAGCAGAATGACTTAAATAAAACAATAATTAGATGGAAAGAGTAGACATCCCGCACTGGTTCATAACTGGTGAAACAACCCTTATTCCAAAAAATGAAGAAACCAAAGATCCTAGCAAGTATTGACCTATAACATGCCTTCCCACAACGTACAAAGTGTTAACAGGAGTTCTGACCTAAAGGTTATACAAACATGTCGAAAGGAACAACATCATTAGTGAAGAGAAAAAAGTTGTGAGTAGATATAAAATACCATATGGTACAAAAGAAACCACTACTGATAAATAAAATAGATAATTGAAAATGAGCTGAAAGGGCAAAAGAATCTAATGCCATGACGTGGATAGACTACAGGAAAGCTTATGATAGTGTACCCGATTCGTGGCTGAAGGAAATAATGAGCATCTACAAAGTTGATGAAAAAATAAAAAGATTCATGGAAAGGGTAATGGAAATGTGGAAAATTAATTTAAAGCTACCACACGAGAAAGGAATTATGAAAATAAAAAATATAAAAGTGAAAAGAGGGATTTTTCAAGGGGATTCCATGTCCCCCCTTTTATTTGTATTAGCCCTCAACCCCTTAAGTACCCTGATCAACAACTTAGAGAACGGGTACAGAATAAATAAAAGAACAGAGAAAAAAGAAAATAGAATCTCTCATCTCTTTTACATGGACGATTTAAAGCTGTATGCGCCTAGTAGAGGAGAGGCAGAGAGACAGATAAAGGTGGTTAGTGATTTTTCATCGGATATCAGAATGGATTTTGGATTGGAAAAGTGTGCGTTCATAGTTATGAACAAAGGTAGAAAGAT
>JABUQX010089671.1:42500-45000 GCA_015478945.1 Trachelipus rathkii
ATATATTTATATATATATATATAATATTATATATTATATATATATATATTATATATTATTTTTATATATATATATATATATATATATATATATATATATATATATATATATATATATAATATATATATATATATATAATATTATTATATATATATATTTAATGTGAGGATAAAATCCTTCTACTGCTTCTTGAATCTTTTAAACAGCTGAATATCAGACTCTGATGTCTGTAATGCATGGAATACAACTGTCCAACATGATTTTTAGAAAATTTGATGATTAGCTGAGGAAAGCCATAATCAATTATTTCCAACTTTAATTTCAAGAGGATGTCAATTACGCTTTTGCGATTTGTGTTTTGATTGCAGAGACTATTTCCTTGCCATAGTTGGTTTTACTAGTATTTAGATTCATAGCTGTAAAGCACCATGTTAAAATCCATGTGAGTCACTCTTTTGCCACCATATAAGCTGAAAAACTAGACTTAAGAGGGAAAGTATGATCTGCTTGCCTGTTACGTATCAACAGATCAGGTTGAAACCGCCTAAAGGGTGAGAGGACAAAAATTGATGAATCAAAAACTAGAGAAAGTTCAGATAAAAAAGTAGGGTATTCATTCAAGAAGTTATGTTATGATTACTTAGTAGATAATACAGTCCTCGACCAAGCATTAATAAATATTGATAAAAGAATCCACACAGAATGTGATGGACTATCAAAATTCCAAGGAACGTTGAGAGCAGTTTTTTAGGCAGTTATTGTAGGAGATGATTGAGTGAGGTTGTTTATTGTCATTGAAATGTTGGCATGGAGACCAAATATTACATAAATAAAAGTAGTGATAAAATTTGAGCCGTAACTGCTTCCCAAAGGTTTTTGTAATGATACACAATTGACTAAGAAAGTCAGTAAGTGTTCCAAGGAGCACAACCTCCCCAGTTTTTACCAATTATTTTTATTTAAGTTAAAATTCTTTTTAGGGGTCAGGTAGGTTTGTTGTGAAACAAATATTCTCACATCATAAAGTAAAATACAATGATCCAGAAAATGTTTATTAGTTTTCCATTCTTTAATATTCCAGTGGTAAATGTTAAAAGAATTGGTCATGGTGTAAGAGATTCAAGAACAAAAACTATCTGCCATAAAATTCTCTAAATGCTTAAGGAACATTTCTGCAACCCTAAGTAAGTGTAATTTCATCTGGAGAGAAATCGGCAGTAATGAAGGGTTTAATTAACATCATTCAAAATTATTACACGAGCCAAGTGAGAGACATTTTAAACTTCAAAACTACTACTTAAGCATATTTGGGTTAAGTAGCTTACCATTACAGTTTGCTAATTGATAGTAGGAAGTAAAGAGCACTGGGAAGATAAGATACGATAGCCATAAATAGTATTCTCTGTCGCATATGATATATTTGAGTTAGTGTTATTATCAGTAGAAGTAAAGCTGGCATTGTAAATTTTATGAGAGTAAAAATATGTTTTCTATCCACCATAATGTGAACTAATTCACCTTCCCTCTTGTATTGACAACAATCTTTAGAATAAGATTGGTGTGCATCACATCAGCTTATAGACTTGAAGAGATTAATTTTGTACATTCATTTAAAAGATGCCATTCTGCTGCCTAATCTCCATATGATGTTATGAGAGCATTCTTTACTGGCAAATTCTATCTGAAAAAAAAAATAATTGCTATGCATATATCGTACCTTGAATATTGTGACCACAATTGAAATTCTGTCATTAAAGATTACTTTCGCTTGTAAGAGTTTTAGAATTTGGTGGAAAGATCAACGGACCGCCACTTATTAAGATCTAAAAGAATACTCTAATTCCAAATAGATAGTTCTTATTTAAAGGTTTTGTGGTATCTTTAGTATGAATATAAAGAAATCTAACAATCTTGAACATTAAAACTATAGGCATCAGGTCGTTGTGAGAAAACTAGCAGGACTGTTATTTGAAACAGCTAAAGAAGGATTGTTGTCATGAACTTGTGAAGGTGGGAATTCAGGAAAAGTATTAACATTTTTTGCTTGCACGATCTTTTGAATTTGAAAATGCTTTCTAGACGGAGTCCTAACTGGAGAAACTGTCAATTTCATAATTAGGAAGTAATTACCTTTCTTGAGAGACGTCAGTGGCCGCCTCAGTTTCAGACTATGTCCTTTCCAACCGGAAACCTAAAAATAGGGTACTAGCTAACAGCTAACCTGAAACCTATGAGCAGGTAATTGCAAATATAATCACAATGAAATTTAAATAGAGGAAACAACGGAAGCGATATAAAAAAAATCATCGCTTAGCGCTAAACAAATATAATAAAAGTAGGTATAATATAGTTCGTCGGGCCTTAATGAACTCTCTGGAACATCTCACTTTTGTTGTATAGTATATTAATGTTGAAACAGCTTAAGAAAACAAATTTTCTAATTGTTTTAGTTTAAACAGACTACCGGAAAAAAAAAAAAATCATAGAAAGCTAAAAAGGC
>JABUQX010089671.1:65000-73576 GCA_015478945.1 Trachelipus rathkii
GCTTTAACTCATTGTTTTACTGCTTTAACTCTCTGCTTTACTGTTTACTCTCTGCTTTACTGGTTTAACTCTCTGCTTTACTGCTTTAACTCATTATTAATTAACAGTATGGTTTCTTTTATATTTTATTATTGTTTATATACTTGACGTTATTAATATTTTTTTGTTTTTATTATTTAGCAATTGTAGGAATTTATTTGATTTTAAATTTATCTTTGAGAGTTTTTTATTTTGTTTCAATACTTTTTATTTTAATTGTAATGTAAGGATAAAACTCTCATATTTCGAGAGTATTTTAAAATTTTATTTTAAAAAAAATGGAAATAAATTTTTGACAAACATTATACTTTACAGCCCTTAAAGCAGTAAAGCAGTAAAACAATAGAGAGGTGTTATTACCTAACACCTAGGGATTAGTATGCCTTTGTTTTACTGCTTACTGCTTTAACTTTCTGCTTACTGCTTTAACTTCGTTACTGCTTTAACTTTCTGCTTACTGCTTTAACTTTCTGCTTTACTGTTTTAAATCATTCTCTGCTAACCTGCTTAACTCTTTTATTATTAATCGTAAGTTTGTTAATATCTTTTAATACTGTTTATTCCTTGTTTTTAATTTTATTTATTTATTATTATTTTTATATTATTATTTTTTATTTATTATATATACTAGTGTTATTTACTTCATGCCTATTGTTATATATTTAGAACACACCACCATACAACACACACCACACACACACCACACACACAACCACACAACACACACACACACCACACACACCACACACACACACACAACACACACACTTACACTTATACACACATTGCACTATGGACACTTATACACTCACCCCTAGACACTTACATTTACCCATAGGACACTTACACTTACACTTATACACCCATACACCCTCACACACACAACACACACTTACACTTAAACACACATTCACTATGATACTTATACACACATTCACTATTACTTTTACATTTATCCATAGACACTACATTTACACTTACACTCACACACAGATTTACTTACACTCACACAGATTTACTTACACTCACACACAGATTTACTTACACACACACAGATTTACTTACACTCGCACACAGATTTACTCACACACACACCACACACACCACCACACACACACACACACACGCACACTCACTTACATCATATAACGTATAATTTATTAAACATTTTATGTTTTAATTAAACACGTACATTTAAATTACTCATTCAAATATAACTAAAAATATTTCAAAAGTTTCTTAAAACTTCTATAATAAATCAATCATTATCTTTGAACAAAGAATTTATTATTAACTGTTAATACTTTTTGTTTATAAATTTTATAATTATCAAGTTTTTAAAATAACTTTTACTAAAAACAAATATTGAAATTTTATTATAAAAACATATATTTACGTACCTTAAAGCAAATAAATCAGTAAATCAGTAAGGCCAGCCCCTAGCACCCCTTACATCACTATGCCACGTTTTGTGTTTCTATTCACTTACTGCTTTACATCATCTTTTGCCATGTAATAAGTATAAAATAACAAAATAAATTCTTCTCTACTAACATAACATGTATTTTATTAAATCATTCTAAGTTTTTATTTAAAAATAACCAAATTATTCACTTACATTATATTATTCACTCGATGTTAACTAAAATTATTGGAAGTTGTATAAGTAATTGATTTTTTTTCTTTATTATTTTATTAAGTTTATTTTAGTTAGTATGCTTCACGAGAAACACAACAACCCGCACTCTCCCTACAGATACGAAACTGACCTCTCTCTCTAAAATGTGTTGAAATTAACTACTTTAGGTCTAATTTAGGATAATCCTTTTTGTAACCCCGGGCGATTTAAGAATAATTCCAGTTCAGAATATATTTAAAATTGAACTTTTTCTGTAAAAGGTGGTGCAATAACTACGTTAGGGCCTAAAATTTAGCCTCAACATTTAGGATAAGCCTTTTGTATCCGCTAATTTAATCCTAATACCAGGTCAAAGGTAATTCCAGTATAGGCAAGAATCATTGTTATTATTTTTATAAATATATTTCAAAATGAAACATGCTGGATCGGTTAAGATCTTTTAAGGCAGGTTTAAAAAGGAAATGTTTTCCTTACTTGTTATTGTCGGGGTAAATACCTTGATCTCTATATTGACCTCGTATGTGATGGTCGAGAATTATTGATTCGTCTTTTGAAAATATAACATTTGTTCTTTATCTTGTATTGACAGGTGGTTGTGTTTTATTATTCTTTTTAGACCCAAAACTCATTTTTAAAATCATAGTCATTTTAGCTGTTAAGCGGTGCCACAAGTTATCTGATTTGTAATTAAAAGTGTTTATTTTTACTAAGTGTATATATATTTATAATAAATACTTACATGAGGAGTAATTATTAATTTCACTAGAATAGATAATAATTAATTCACTAGTTCATAAGCTAACCCAACCAGGGCTCAGCATGAGCCCACCCGCAAAAGGCAGCCAACCCGCACCCGCTGGTGCGTCCCGTCGCGTCCCGCCCGCCGCGTCCCGCCCGCCGCGTCCCGCCCGCCCGCGTCCCCGCCCGCCGCGTGCCCCCCCCGCCGCTTGCGCCCGCAGGCGCAATATTCCCGCGCGAATTATTATTTAGAACACACATACACACACACGGCATACACACACACACACACACACCACACATTATACACTTATAACACAACTCACACACACACACACACACACCACACACCACAACACACACATACCCCAACACAACACACACACAACCCACAGCAATATTCCGCCGTCCGCCCGCCGCGTGCGCCCGCAGGCGGAATATTTCCGCGTCCCGCGCGAACGAAAAAATATGATATCAATGTAAACTATTCAAAGAATTTTATTTCAAATATACTATGAGCTTCATTTTTACTACAATTGTACGAAATTATATTAAAAAATAACTTTAACCCTTAAACAGGAAAGCTAGTTTAAACAATAGATGGTGTTATTACCTACACCTTAGGGGGATTAGTATGCCTTGTGTTTTAACTGCCCCTATTACTGCTTCTAAGCTTTCGGCTACTCTGTTGTAACTACCTTCCTGCTCGGTTGACTTGCGTGTTAACTCATTGTTCTTAGCTTGCTTTTTAACTTCTCTGCTTTACTGCTTTTAACTCTCTGCTTTACTGTTTGTAACTCTCTGCTTTTACTGACTTTAACTCAATATTTCTATGCAACATTCCACGTGCAATTGAAATTTCGTGATGACTGGTTTTCTTATTTCTATTTTTATTTTTGTTTTCTACATACTTTCTTTAATTTAATTATATTAAACACATTAAGTTTTCTTTATTATTTTTTATTTTGTTTTAATACTCTTTTATTTCTTATTTTATTTTTGTTTTAATTACTTTTTCATTTTCGTTTTTTCGCAATACTTTTTATTGTTTAAATTAGCTTGATCATGTCAACTGATAACAATGACACCACAGAGTTTCGGTTATGATAAACATGTTACTATAATAAAATTGTTACGAATTATTACTTGAAACAACATATAACTTTACAGCCTTCTTGGTATTATTGACACGGAATGCCAGATTGGACAAAGCAGTAAACAATAGGAGGTGTTATTACCTAACACCTAGGGATTAGATGCCTTTGTTTTACTGCTTTACTGCTTAACCCGTTCTGACCGGTGTTGTATCTACGGCATACCGCATACGCGTGGGACTACTGAGATCGAGCTCTTTTCACCTTAATTTAACATCGAAGTTATTGATAACGCTGCTTAACTCGGCTCTTTACTGCCGCTCTTGACAGGGCATCCCAGTGTTTAGCTGGCTCTGATTTTCCGTTCGTGCCTTAGAACTTGTAGCGCCGCCGTACTGCTTACTGTTCTTTTTAACTCCTCTGCTTACTGTTTTAACTTCTCTGATTTTACTCGCTTAACTCATGAATTTATCTAACATTATGTTCCTCTTTCTATTACTTATTTTTGTTATTTTTTTTTTATATATTTTCTATTTTTTGTTTTAATTTTTTTATTTTTAATATTTATTAACATTTATTGTTTTCTTTTATATTTTTATTTTGTTTAATACTTTTTTATTTTTGATTCATTTGTAATGTAAGAATAAAAACACACAGAGTTTCGGATATATATAAACATTTTATTTAATAAAATTGTACGAAATTTTATAAAACATAACTTTACAGCCTTAAAGCAGATAAAGCAGTTAAAACAATAGAAGGTGTTATTACCTAACAACTAGGGGATTAGTTATGCTTTTGGTTTACTGCTTTACTGCTTTACTTTCTGCTTTACTGCTAACTCATGTTTTACTGCTTAACTTTGCTTTACTGCTTAACTTTCTGCTTACTGTTTTAACTTTCTGCTTTACTGCTTTAACTCTATATTTATTAACATTAGTTTTTTATTTTGGTTTTAATACTTTTATATTTATTTATTATTATTTTTATTAATTTTGTTACTAATTTTATTATTTTTGTTATCTATTTTGAATATTGTTACTATACTTAGTTTGTTATTTACTTCATGCCTATTGTTATTATGATTTAAACACAACACATACACACACACACACAACAACACACACACACACACACACACACACACCCACACACACACACACACAACACACTTACACTTATACACACATTCACTATGACACATATTCACAACTTTATACCACATTCACATACATGACACGTTACATTTACAACCATAGGGACACTTACATTACACTTTATACACATGCGGTCTCACACACACACACACACTTACAACTTATACACACATTCACTATGATACTTTATACACACATTCACTATGACACTTACATTTATCCCATAGACACTTACATTTACACTTACACTCACACACAGATTTACTTACACTCACACAGATTTTCTTACACTCACACACAGATTTACCTACACACACAGATTTGTACTTACACTCGCACACGATATTTACAAAACACACACACCACACAACACACCACACACACACACACACACAACACACCACACGCACACTCACTTACACAGATAACGTATTAATTTATTAAAACATGTTATATATATATTATAAAGGTATGTATATTATTTATATATATATATAATATATATATATATATATATATATATATATATATATATAAAATGATATATATATATATATATATAATATATATATATTATATATATATATATAATATATATATTTCATTCGCGCGGAAATATTTGCGCCTTGCCGGCGCGCACGCGGCGGGCCGGGAAACGCGGCGGGGCGGGGACGCGGTAGCGGGGGACCGCGGCGGGACGGGGACGCGCGGGACCGCACCAGCGGTGCGGGGTTGGCTGCCTCTTGCGGGTGGGGCTCATTGCTGATCCCTGGTGTTAAGCTTATTGAACTAGTGAATTTAATTATTATCTATTCTAGTGAAATTAAAAATTATTTTTAAATATAAAGTATTTATTATAAATATGATATACACTTAGTTAAAAATAAAACACTTTTAATTACAAATCAGATAACTTGTGCACCGCCTAACAGCTAAAATGACTATGATTTTAAAAATGAGTTTGGGTCTAAAAGATAATAAAACACACACCTGCTCAAATACAAGATTAAAGAACAAGTTAATTTTCAGAAAGACGATAAAATATTCTCGACCAACACAGACGAGGTCAGTATAGAGATTAAGGATACCCCGACCAATCACCAAGTAAGGAAAAACATTCCTTTTACCTGCTTAAAGGATTCTAACCGATCCAGCATGTTTCAGTTTTAAAATATATTATAAAAATAATAATAACAATGATTCTTGTCTATACGGAATTACCTTTTGACCTGGTATTAGGATTAAATTATCCCATCTACAAAAAGGCTTATCCTAAATTTAGGCCTAAATTTAGGCCTAACGTAGTTATTGCCACCACATTTTACAGAAAAAGGTCAGTTTGAAATATATTTTGACCTGAATTAGGCTTAAATCGCCCCGGGTTACAAAAAGGATTATCCTAATTTAGGCCTAAAGTACTTATTTCAACACATTTTACAGACGAGAGAGGTCAGTTTCGTATCTGTAAGGAGTGCGGGTTGTTTTGTTTTTTCGTATTGGAATGTCAATGTACATAGATAATAATAATAATAATAAAAAAACCGAATTATTTAAAAAACTTTGAAATATTTTTATTTAACATCGAGTGAATAAATAACTGTATTTTTGTATTGTATTTTTAAATAAAAACTTAGAATTGATTTTAATAAAATACATGTATGTTAGTAGAGAAGAACTTATTTTGTTATTTATATACTTCTATTACATGGCTAAAGATGATTTAAAGCAGTAAGTCAATAGAACAAAACGTGGCATAGCTTGATGTAGAGGGGTGTTAGGGGCTGGCCTTACTGATTTACTGATTTATTGCTTTAAGGTACGTAAAATAAATATGTTTTAAATAAAATTTCATAAAATTTTAGTAAAAGTAATTTTAAAAATTTGATAGTTATAAAATTTATAAACAAAAAGTTCATTAACATGTAATAATAAATTCTTTGTTCAAAGATAATGATTGATTTATTATAGAAGTTTTAAGAAACTTTGAAATAATTTTAGTTATATTTGAATGAGTAATATAAATGTACGTGTTTAATATAAAAACATAAAATGTTTATTAATAATTATACGTTATATGTGAAGTGGAGTGTGCGTCGTGTGTGTGTGTGTGTGTGTGTGTAGTGTGTGTGATGTGTGTTGTGTGTGTGTGTGGTTAAAATATGTGTGCCGAGTTGTAAGTAAATCTGTGTTGGAGGTAAATCTGTGTGTGAGTGTAAGTAATCCTGTTAGCACAGATCCCTACCAGAGGGTTAAGTGTAAAGTAAGTGTCTATGGATAAATTGTAAGTGTCATAGTGAATGTGTGTATAAGTATCATAGTGAATGTGTGTAAAGTGTAAGTGTGTGTCGTGGTGCTGGTCGTGTGTTTATAAGTGTAAATGTAAGTGTCTATGGGTAAATGTAAGTGTCATAGTGAATGTGTGTATAAGTGTCATAGTGAATGTGTGTATAAGTGTAAGTGTGTGTGTGTGTGTGTGTGTGTGTGTGTGTGTGTGTGTGTGTGTGTGTGTGTGTGTGTATGTGTGTGTTCTAAATAATAATAACAATAGGCATGAAGTAAATAACACTAAGTATAATAAAAATAATAAAAATAAAATAATAAAAATAATAAAAATAATAATAAAAATAAATAAAAATAATAATAAAAATAAATAAAAAGTATTAAAACAAAATAAAAAACATAATGTTAATAAATATATGAGTTAAAGCAGTAAAGCAGAAAGTTAAAACAGTAAAGCAGAAAGTTAAAGCAGTAAAGCAGAAAGTTAAAGCAGTAAAACATGAGTTAAAGCAGTAAAGCAGAAAGTTAAAGCAGTAAAGCAGTAAAACAAAGGCATACTAATCCCCTAGGTGTTAGGTAATAACACCTCTATTGTTTTACTGCTTTACTGCTTTAAGGGCTGTAAAGTATATGTTTTTAATAAAATTTCGTACAATTTTATTAAAATAAAATGTTTATATAACCGAAACTCTGTGTGTTTTTATTCTTACATTACAAATTAAAAATAAAAAAGTATTAAAACAAAATAAAAAATATAAAAGAAAACATAATGTTAATAAATAATTAAAAATAAAAAAGTATTAAAACAAAAATAAAAATAGAAATAATAAAAAGTAATAAAACAAAAATAAAAAATATAAAAGAAAACATAATGTTAATAAATATATGAGTTAAAGCAGTAAAGCAGAGAGTTAAAACAGTAAAGCAGAGAGTTAAAACAGTAAAGCAGAGAGTTAAAGCAGTAAAACATGAGTTAAAGCAGTAAAGCAGAAAGTTAAAGCAGTAAAACATGAGTTAAAGCAGTAAAGCAGAAAGTTAAAGCAGTAAAGCAGTAAAACAAAGGCATACTAATCCCCTAGGTGTTAGGTAATAACACCTCTATTGTTTTACTGCTTTACTGCTTTAAGGGCTGTAAAGTATATGTTTTTAATAAAATTTCGTACAATTTTTAATAAAATGTTTATATAACCGAAACTCTGTGTGTTTTTATTCTTACATTACAAATTAAAAATAAAAAAGTATTAAAACAAAAATAAAAAAGTATTAAAACAAAAATAAAAATAGAAATAAAAAGTATTAAAACAAAATAAAAAATATAAAAGAAAACATAATGTTAATAAATAATTAAAAATAAAAAAGTATTAAAACAAAAATAAAAATAGAAATAATAAAAAGTAATAAAACAAAATAAAAAATATAAAAGGAAAACATAATGTTAATAAATATATGAAGTTAAAGTAGTTAAAGCAGAGAGTTAAAACAGTAAAGCAGAGAGTTAAAACAGTAAGCAGAGAGTTAAAGCAGTAAAACATGAGTAAGCAGTAAAGCAGAAAGTTAAAGCAGTAAAGGCAGAAAGTTAAAGCAGTAAAGCAGTAAAAACAAAGGCATACTAATCCCCATCTCTCTCTT
>JABUQX010089672.1:5000-53164 GCA_015478945.1 Trachelipus rathkii
AGTCCGAATCTTGGACGTCAGGAGGATTCGCCTCAAAATAGGCAGGTTTGAGACGATCTATTGATATTACTTCGGTGCGAGTATGACTAGGAAGGGTCCGTCGTACTTGGGTTGGAGAGGAGAACGATGGGAGTCAGGGGTCAAAAAAACATGGTTACATGAAGAGAGATCTTTCGGAATGTAAGAGTGCACCTTTTGCTGGCGGGTCGGAGTAGGTCTCCAGGAGAGGGCACAGCGTTTCAAACGGGTGAGGTACAGGGTGGGATCAGCAGTAGCAGGAGGGAAAGATTGAGAAAAGAACTCGCCCGGCAGACGGAGAGTAGAGCCATAAACGAGTTCGGAAGCTGAACACTGAAGATCTTCCTTAACGGCCGTGCGTATACCAAGCATAACCAAAGGGAGAGCTTCCGTCCAATGTTCTGGTTGTGGGTGTGCCATGAGAGAGGCCTTAAGCTGACGGTGGAACCTTTCACAAATCCCGTTCGAGATAGGGTGGAAACTGGTTGTATGGATCTTCTCAGAACCAAGCAAGCGCATCAAATCTTTCCAAAGGAAGGATTCGAAAACGCGACCTTGATCCGTCGTGACCGAGAGAGGAATGCCAAACCGAGAGATCCAATGGGACAAGAAAGCTTTAGCAATAGATTCAGCTGTAGCAACAGAGAGTGGGATAGCTTCTGTCCAACGAGTGAACCTATCAATACAGGTGAGGATATATCGCTTGCCATGAGAAGGTGGGAGAGGTCCAACAATGTCGATGTGGACTCTCTCAAACCGTTGACCAGGAGGCAAGAAAGTGCCTAAGGGAGCTTTAGTATGTCTTTGCACTTTAGAGCGCTGACAAGCCATACAGGCGCGGACCCAGTTCGCTACGTCGGCGTTAACTTTAGGCCACACAAAACGAGCCGTTACCAGTTTGCGTGAAGCCTCGACGCCAGGGTGTGAAAGCGAATGGAGATTGCAGAAGACTGCCTTTCGAAGAGCATCAGGTACGAAACTCGAAAGGACGAGGATGGCCTGTTGAAGTGTCGCACAAGAGTCTCTTCTCTATGCCCGGAAGATTGAGCCACTGCAGCTGTAGAGAAGAGTCCTGTTGAAGATCGATATTGTCTTGCTCCTGGCACGCGGCCATGGCTGCGTAATCAATGTCAGGAATGGGAGAAAGAGCGTTAATTTCAATCCGAGAAAGAGCATCCGCGGTGAAATTATCCACTCCGGAGATGTGACGTATGTCTGTCGTAAACTGGGAAACGAATTCAAGATGACGAGCTTCACGGGGGGAGTGACGTTCATGCCGTGAAGCCATCGCAAAAGTGATCGCTTTGTGGTCGGTCAGGATGTGGAACTCCCGTCCTTCCAAAAAGTACCTAAAATGGCGAACAGCAAGATACATAGCAAGCAACTCCCTTCCAAAAGCACTATACCTTGTTTCGGCGGGTTGCAGCTTGCGTGAAAAGAAGGCAAGTGGGCACCATTCACCCTTTTGGAACTGCTGAAGCACCGCACCAACAGCGAAATCGGAGGCATCTACCTGCACTCTCGTTGGTGCGGTATCGTGGGGATGAACTAAAAGAGCGGCGGAGGCGAGGGCTTCTTTGGAAGCCTCGAAGGCAGACTCTGCTGCCGGAGACCAGTCGACTTTAGTGGTGCTGCCTCGTTGCTTAGGACGAATGAGTGCTGTAAGCGGGCCTAGGAGGGCTGCCGCTGATTTCAGAAACCTATGGTAGAAGTTGATCATTCCCAGGTATTGACGAAGCTGCTTTTGATTTTGGGGAAGAGGAAAGGCGCGGATAGCGGCGACACGGTCTACAAGAGGGCAAATACCCTCAGCCGAGACTGTGTGACCTAGGAAAGTAAGAGAAGACGCACCGAATACGCACTTGGTAGGATTGAGACGAATTCCCGCATCATCCAACCTACCGAAAACGGCACGTAGGTGATCCATATGTTCTTCAGGAGAGGAGGAAGCGACTAAAAGATCATCTAAATATGCCCAAGCAAAAGGAAGACCACGGAGGATAGAATCAATGAACCTCTGGAAGGATTGGGCTGCATTTTTCAGCCCGAATGGCATTCTCGTTGTAGCTCATAAGACGGCCAAACGAAGTGATGACAGCTGTCTTGGGAACGTCCTCCGGAGCCACGGGTATCTGATGATAGGCCCAAATTTATTCACAAAAAAAACTACACCGAGTATATGTATCACACAATTTAGAATTATAAAAAGATATTATAGAAATGAAAATAATGATAATTAATTATAAGAATTATTATTACACAAAACAAATATTACAATCGATATCCCAATACCACTTACTAGAATACCAAAATTAAAATATACCGTATTCCAATACCAAATCACCAAATCCACCACCTTATATTACAGTATACCACATACTACAATATTACTACTTACTACAATAGACCATATACTGCAATGTTATATACTACATATACCACAATGTAAAATTTATAAAAAAAATGTAATAAATGATATTCAATAATAAATGTACTAAAAAAAATATGCAAAATAATTGTCAATTTTTTTAAATCGTTTTCGTTTTTTGGGTTTACCAATTATGGTACCACTTTATTGTTTTTGAAGTACCACTTTATAATCTTTGAGGTACCACTTTATTGTCTTTGAGGTACCACTTTATAATCTTTGAGGTACCACTTTATTGTCAGTTACCGTACCTTTTAAATTTCACTTTCAACTTTGTTTTTTGAATGTTAAGATTTCGGTTATATTTCTTTCTTTAATACTTTTACGTTTCAAATTTGTTTTTCCACTTTTTTTCAAAAATAGTTTTTCCCTTTTATTTTGTCAACTTTCTTTTCAATTATTGGATCTCTTTCTGTTTGAAGTCTTTCATTTTTATTTTCTACTTACTTATAGTTTTATAATTTGATTTCCTTAATTTTTAAAATTTCCAATTTTAATCTCGTCCTTTCAATTTCCCTATTTCAATCTAATATAATTACGTTTAGGTGTACCACACCGTTTTCTTCAATGCAATTACGTTTTAGGTGTACCACACCGTTTGATTAAATGGTACCACCAAACTCGTCGGTAACCAGCAGCCACAGGACAAAATGGATGGAGACCAAAAAAAAGTTGAAGCTCCGGAAAAAAAAGAATCGGCTCCAAAAGAAATGAAGTCCCAAAAAAACTGAAATGAGACAAAAAAACAAACCCTAACTTTAACAAAAATAATAAATGAATGAATTATATAAAGAGTTAAAATAAAATAAATTAAACAATCATTAAGTGAATAAAATCAGAATTTAGCATTATCATAAATCATCAGTCTCAAAATCAGGGTTGGGGATTTTTTGGATTTTTTGAGAAAAAAATCAATTTTTGATTTTTTGGATTTTTTGGATTTTTTGGATTTTTTGAGAATCGTGACGTCACGCGAAATATAATTTGTAGACAAACTTTTTTTTTAAGTTTGATTAAGTATTATTTTTAACCCTAGGCCCTATATCTGAGTTCAAAATCTTAAAATAGGGCTTATAATCTATGACACAATGAAACAGAAACACTAAAGAGTGTTATTTGTAATAATGATAATAATTACATAAAATACAAAAACTTCAACAAAATCATGATCTTTTGTGGCAGTATTGCAAGTGTAGATATTAGCAAAAGAGTAGCCTGCTATGATCTGAGTAATTCTAATTTTTTATTTCTATTGAAATTAAATCACTTAAATATTCAAAAAAAATTAAAATCTATATATAAAAAAGCAAAAAATCAAAACAAGCAAAAAATCATGATTTTTTGGAGCAAAAAATCAAGTGAAAAAATCAGTTGAAAAAATCAATTGATTTTTTCCGTGCCATCCCTGGTCAAAATTAAATTAAATTATTAAATATGACATTAACATTACAACATTGCAAATTAATCTTACTTAAAAAAATCAATTATTATTAAAATAAAAATGTATCAAAAGAATCAAAAATAAAAATACAAACAACCAAAATAAGTCCTACCTGGGCAATATTATTGACCAGTTTTTTTTCTCACACCTTTACTTCTACTTCTTCTATCGCAATCGACTACCGGTGACCCAAAACCAAACGACTACCGGTGACCAAACTTCTACCTTCCAGAACCAGAATCTTCCACTACTTGGCTTCAAACCTTTAAAGTATAAAATCCACTAAGACCAAGAAAAATACCAATAATGAAATAATTAAAATAATAAGAAAAATAATTACCCGTACCATAAAAGGATTCCAAATCCAAAAGAAAAAGATTCCACAGAACTATCATCAACCTCTTCACCAATCTACAGGAAACCATCAATCAACAAAATTGTCCAAAACCTCCACCTGGCTTCACTTCAAACCTTCAGAATCTCAAAAATATTAATTAATAATTCCTACGGAAAAAAAAAATAGAAATACATGAAAAATCAATTAATCGACAATAATCTACAATCATTCACATTCGCTCATAACAAAAAATGAAAGAGTGATGGATGCCGCGAAACTAAAAAGACCAAGGAAACAGAACTGAAAAGAACCTACTACTACTGAACTACTGACGTCGTCGTCAGAACACCCATCACTCACTAAAACACAATTATTCTCCCCCTTCATAACACCCTCATACATACATAATTAAAAATACCCCAATATGATACAAATAAACAAACTACCACTAAAGGGCAGCTCACTACATCGTGTACTCAAAGAGGCCGAAAGGAGTGATCACAGCTGTCTTGGGAACATCCTCCGGGGCTACAGGTATCTGGTGGTAGGCTCGAATTAAGTCCAAAGAAGAAAAAATGGTGTTGCCAGCCAGGTGGGAAGTGAAACTTTGTATATGCGGCACAGGGTACCTATCCGGTGTTGTGGCAGAATTCAAAGCCCTAAAATCACCACAGGGTCTCCAATCACCCGTGGTGCCCTTAGGGACCATGTGTAGCGGAGAGGACCAACAACTCTTGGAAGGGCGCACAATGCCAAGTTGCAGCATGTGATCAAACTCAGCCTTGGCGGCTTTGAGTTTATCAGGAGGAAGGCGACGAACTCTAGCGAAGGTGGGTGGGCCGGTGGTCTCTATATGATGCTCAACAGAATGCTTAAGAGGGGTATCCGAAGAGCAAGGGTGCAATAAAGAAGGAAAGTCCTTCTGCAGGATAGTAAGGAAGGGAGACGCTACCGAAGATGGCGGAGCAATAGCGGAAATGCCCTTTAGCTCAGAAGAACCGAGGGAACCGTGGGAGTAAAGAGAAGTATCACCGTCAACTAGACGTCTATTACGAAGATCTACCATAAGATTGAAATGAGACAAAAAATCAGCGCCGAGGATGGGCTGTGTCACTTCAGCGACGAGAAAAACCCATGGAAACTGGCGGCGGAGAGACAGATCCAACGTACACAATCGCTCTCCATATACCGGAATGGAAGAGCCATTAGCAGCGAATAGTTGACGACCAGGAAGGGGGACGGAGGAGTCCTGAGAAGGGTTGTTGGGTAAAATCGAAAGGCTAGAGCCGGAATCGATCAAGAAGGCAAGTTTAGTAGAATGGTCGTAGATAATGCGAAGAACGTCCTGTGTAGTAGGAGGAGAAGGAGAAAAAGAGCCAGCATCTCCCGTCGCTCCTACGACGGGATGGCTGTCGAGTTTCCCTGATAGAGAGGGCAGGAAGGATCGCATTTCTTGGCATCCATGCCGAAAGTATGGTGATAATAACAGTACCCATGAGGATACTGGCGCTGGCGTGAGGAAGAAGCAGAAGGTGAACGAGGACCGCGAGAAGGACGAAAGTTGGAAGGAGTGGGATCACGACCGGGAAAGGGGCCCGACAAAGTGTTATTTTATTGCCGCAGTAAGGGGAGAAGGGCCGTTTTTAATCTCGGCTATGCCAGTTTCGAGAACCGAAACCCGGGTATCCAGAGCTGCCGAAGGAGGAGGTTGTACTGCGAAAGCGTGAGAGTAGGAAGGTTGGGGTGGGTGAGAATAAGGAGGTTGAGCTGGATAGGAGGCAGAAGGCGGTTGAGGAACAAGAGGGGGAGGAAGAGTAGCGGAGGCGTTGGTAGAGTACTGGGGAATGTGTTGGGCGTGAGTTGTAGATGGTTGAGGAGGTGCAAGAGTTGAAGAGGTAGGAGAAACGGAGGAAACGGCGTAGGCGGTGGGGACCAAAGGCTCCATCGGGGGGCGCAAAATTCTGTCTGCTGTAGCGGCAAACTCAGTGAGGGACAACGTCGGGTTTATTGATTGCAGTACGCTGTGATGTCGAGCAGGCATCTTCTGGAGGAAGAGGGTGCGAATTATTTTCTCTTCCCGTGTAGATGGAGTGCCGCCCAACAAACCCAGCATCCCTACCATCAATTCCGAGGGTTTCTGGTCGCCCAGTGAGATGCCCCCAAGCAGAGTTTCCAATTGTTCCTCTCTGGTGGGAGCCAAGCGGTCGATAATAAGGTTTTTGAGCGTGTTGTAAGGGGTTGTAGAGTTTCTAGTTGTTGCCAGGCCATCCCTGATTTTGAGGAGGCAAGATTCTGGTAGAGCATTCACAACTCTCGAATATCTCTCCTTCTCGTCTTCGATGGTCAGGAGCGCTGACTCGGCCAGGTCAAACCAAAGCTCGGGATTGTTTACGAAGAAGGGTTGCAAATGGAATGCTCGCGAGGAAGTAGACATGACGAAAGGCGTAGAAGTTGGCAGAGCGAAGGAAAGAAAAAAAGAGAAATAAGATGTGGAGCGAGCGGAGGCACTAATAACGGACCGAGGGTGGAAAAATCAAAGAAATTACAACCTTAGGAGCTAGACCAAGGATTAAAATGAGGCTGTTGCGATATGAATCATCCAAAAATAACTATTATATTATATATATAATATATATATATATTTATATACTATATATATATATAATATATATATATATATATATATATAATAAATTATATATATATAATATATATATATATATATATATATAAACAATTAAAAATTTTTTTTTTTTTTATTTGAGTTGAGTGTAACAAGGGTTTCCTCCGCACAACAAGAGTTGTGGCATAACCTTGGTTGATTGAATCCCACAGACAAGGGGTGGATAAATAATAATATTAAGTATAATAATAATAATAATTAATAATAATAATAATAATAATAATAATAATTAATAATAATATTAATAATAATAAAATAATAATAATAATAATATAATAAAATAATATAATTATAATAATAATATAATAATAATAATAATAATTAATATAATAATAATAATAATAATAATAAATAATAATATATCCGCCCCTAGTTTCATATTCCAATAATCATAATAATAATAATAATAATAATAATAATAATAATAATAATAATAATAATAATAATAATAATAATAATAATAATAATAATAATAATATATATAATATAGGATACAGGTTACGTGGTCTGTATGGAATACAGAATTTTGCCAAGGTAGGGGTCCAACTGCTGGGGATTTGGTGCCGGAACAGGCTGGTGGCTGCTGCCGCTGCGACTTCTTTTGAGGCTGTTACGAAGGGCTTGAGTGATTTGATGCAGGAAGAGGCTGGTGGCTGCTGCCGCTGCGACTTGTGGAGGCTGTTAAGAAGAGAGAGAGAGAACGCAAACACAACAAGTGGGTAAATCTACCCGTTAAAAAAACAATGAAAAAATAAATGTTTTCTATTTTAGTATGTATGTCTGCGACAAAATGGATCTGGAGGATTTTCTTGGTCTTGTGGCGGGTGTTCTGGCTCTCGTCCGTGGAGCCAATCTTCAAGCTTCAAAGGTCACTCCAGGGTCACCATGTAAAGCTGGTCATCGAGATTAGGTAGTAATGACCGCTTCTAGATAAGGATGAATGAGAATTGCTGTGAGTTTTCTTCTTTATTTCCTTAATCCTATTTTACAAAAGCGGGTTGGACCCCTGCCCTTGTTTGGGTTTAATTATTTTATTAGCACTAAATTGCTTGTATTGGTATTTTAATGTTGTAACTTTGTTATTATTTTGCACTAATTCTGTAGAAGGATGCTACATGCTGTCGTGATTTTGAAAAGTGATAAATCGGAGGCTTGTAAGCATGGCTTAGTTCTACGAAACTACAACCACATTTTAAACATAGGGTTGTAGCGGATTTTACTATAAGAAATAAAAACCGGAGCTACAATAATTGAAATCAAGAAAGGCGTGAGGCTGTCTTCCAGGATTGATATTGGGGATACAAAAAAAACAAGTAAACAACCCACATACACCTTAAATTTATTATACAAAAATATATAGTATCCAAATATTATTTAGTAATTACAAAAAAAATTACACACAGTATCCTGATCTGATACCACCTACTACTTACTACCAAATAATCACACACGTTGTTCCAATATAAATACTACCGCACCTACTAGTTCCACCACCAGGTATTACAATATACCATATACTACAATATTACTTACTACAATATTAATTCCTACAATCATATACCTACAACATATAATTTTATAAAAAACATATAATAAACGATAAATAAAAAAACAAATATACGAAATTGTCTGTCAATTATTAAATTATCAAATGTTTTAGTTCCAATAGTTTATTCTCATTTCATGGTACCGGTTATGGTACCTACACTCTTTATTTTTCAATTTTAGTAGTCTTAAAATCACGATTATGGTACCCTTAAATGGTACCTTTAAGTTAAGTTTTATTTTCAATTTCCAAATTATCGCTTCTTATTTTTATTCCCGTTATGTTTTTAGTTTCTTTCAATTTTCAAAGTTTCAAATTTAGTTCTTACACTTTTAATTTCCACTTTTCTTGTTTATTGTCAATCTTTTAATTTCAGTTTAGTTTCAAAATATCAATTTCCTTTTTATTTCCGATTTCCAATATTTCTAAATTTGGTGTACCGCACCGCTGAGTTCAAGGTGTACCGCACCATTTAGTTCTTTCGGCAACCCAGTACCTAATTGTCAAATACAGCTGCCTCAATAATTTACAGCAGCCACATGGAAATACGGATAACCGGCCACAGGGAAATAATACAGCCGCGGAAGAAACTGCTCCAAGTGTGGATAAAAACGAAGTCCCCAAAAAAAACTGGAACGAGACAAAATTAAACAAATCCTAATATGAGAATAATATACAAAAATGAAAAAAAAGTTATATAATAAAGAAACAAATCCTAACCTGACAAAAAATGATAAATGAACTATATAGTAGATTAAACAATTAAAATCATTACATGGAGTAAATTTCTATCAATCATATTTCAACATTAACATTATAAATAAATCCTAAATCCTAATTAAATAATTGAATCGAATAAATCAAATAAAAATAAAATAAAAACAAACAACCAAAATAAGTCCTACCTGGCCAATGGTGCTGACCAGTTTTTTTTTCACACCACCGATACTTCTACTTCTACGGTCCCACAGATAGCATCAGACCTTCACCACAAAAGAAAAGAACGACGGTATACACTACCAAACTGCAAATTCAAAACAAAAACAACATTCTATTACCTTAATACTCATAAAAAATAGAAATACTGAAATAAGAATAAGAATATTAATAATAACCATATAACCTTAATAATATTACCATAGAAAGATCCCAAATTCACAAGAGAGATCACCATACGCTTGCCATCTATCATCTATAGGATTCCACACACCCGAACCAAAATCTTCTATTACAAATCTTCAAACCTTTAAAGTATAAAATCCACTAAGTCCAAGAAAAAATACCAATAATGAAATAATGAAAGTGATAAGAAAATAATTACCCGTACCATAAAAGGATTCCAAATTCAAAAGAAAAAGATTCCCCAGAATCACCAGCTACAGGAACCATCTATCAACAAATTTGTCCAAATCTCCACCTAGCTTCACTTCAAACAATCAAAATCTCAAAGAAAATATTAAATAATAATTCCTACGGAAAGACGAAATATATACATAAAACATCAATTAATTAACAGTAATCTACAATCATTCCCAATCGTTTCATTCAAACGTGAAAGAGTGATGGATGCCGCGAAACTAGGAAGACCAAGGGAAAGAGAACTGAAGGACTACTCGTTGGCGTCAGAACACCCATCACTCACAGCAACACAATTATTCTCCCCCTTCATAACACTCTCATACACGATAAAAAAAATACCCCCCAAAGAATATAAAATATACGTATGTACATATGAAATATACCCCCCAAAGAATATAAGATATAATATAATGTACATATGAAATATACCCCCCAAAGAATATAAGATATACATCATATGGTACCTATAAAATATGATACAACAAACAAAAAGCAGCTCACTACATCCCTCCCACCTAAGTTTGTATCATATTTACCCCAACAATCCTATCCATCTATAACGCCGTTGTCATCACCCAATCATACTCTTTTACAGCACCTCTACTCCTAGTAAACGGTTTCTCATATTCCTTCACTTGTTCACTGGGTTTATTCCCACCTTCCGCTCTTTCATCAGTCTCTCCTACTTCATTCACACTTCCTTCCCTAGGTAATAGCTCAGACATTTCTGCAATCT
Source organism: Trachelipus rathkii (assembly GCA_015478945.1). NCBI lineage: Eukaryota > Metazoa > Arthropoda > Malacostraca > Isopoda > Trachelipodidae > Trachelipus > Trachelipus rathkii. The sequence goes on from JABUQX010089672.1 coordinate 15,549, forward strand.
CTTTCTCGATCTCTCTCATCCTGGCATTCGCCTTTATAACATTCACTACTTCATCCAATTCCACACAAAATTTACTCAAATCATCCACTTCCATATGCACACTCCTATCTCTGATATTCCTCAATCCTGCCAACACACTCTCATTTTCATCCAACGGAAACTTGCAAACTGTGTAAGTACTTTTTCTCAAACTCTGCCCGTTATTCCCATTGTCCCACCAAAAACCTGAAAAATACTCATCATTCTCATTATCATCGTTAAACAACACCCTTAACCTATTCACATTACCCGACAATCCACTTTTACGCTCTTTCTTCGGTATCTCTTCCACCAACACTAACTCTTTCCCCTTTAACCATAAATCATCCACTATATCCCCATTCTCATTCAAATCGTCCTCATTCACCAGAAACTTATATACAGGATGAATCCTAAGATAACCAGGGGGTTCCCTCCACGGCCTCAACTGTACCTGATGGGCCCGAAACTCCTTCATACCACCATCGTTCTCACCCTCCAACACATAACTAACCCCATTAGACATAACCCTTTTTATAACATACGGCCCTTCAAACTTTTCTCTCATCTTACTCACGTTCAACCGACCTTTCTCAATCACTTCCTTCAAAACCTTATCCCCTACCTTAAAACTGGCAAACTTTAAACTACCCTTTCTCCAAACGTCCCTATCACCTTCAGGTAACCCCAAGCCTGGGCTTTACAAACTTCTCAAAATTCAACACATACATACAAGGAGACATACCAGTTGCTCTATGCACAGTCATATTATAAGCCCACAACACTCTTCCTAACCAATAATCCCAATCATTCTCTCTTTCACTCATCATTCGTAACATTTCACTCAATGTTCGAATCGTCCTCTCTGCTAACCCATTCGAACTCGGCATATACGGCGTCGTTCTCACATGTTCAATGCCCCAATCACTCAACATTTGCTCAAACGCCTGCCCTACAAACTCCGGTCCATTATCACTCAACATTCGCTTTGGTTTACATACACACATCGGCAACAAAACTTCCCTTACCACCCTAGCCACATTCGCACTAGTCTTATTCTTCACCGGCACAGCATACGCAAACTTACTTTTGTGATCCACCATCACCACCATTCCTACATACCCACTCGCAGTCACTGGCAAAGAAACACAATCGATCACTACTAACTCAAAAGGTTCATTCACATCCATTCGTAACACAGGGGGTTTCACATACATTCTCTGATACTTTCCCTTCTGACATTCCTCACAAGTAGTAGCAACATCATTCACTATTTTCCTTAACCAAGGATTAAACACTCTCTCTTTCATACATTCCCACAATTTAAACTTCCCCATGTGGCCATACCTACAGTGGATCACTAACGCCATCCCTACCGTTCCAATCACAGAAAACACAGGTACATACAAATCATCCTCCCTTACTTTCCGAATATAATACACCACATTAGTACATACAACAAACCTTTTCGCAAATACCCTAAAATCTTCTATCAATTGGTCCCACCTACACACTTCTTTACCCGACAAAATACATTTTCTCAACTCACAGACCATAGGACATTCCTCTTGCATTACCTCGATATCTTTCATGCTTAACAGTTCTTCATCCCCCACACCAACTCTCACCATGCCGACGAAATCAACAACACACACATCCTCCTTCTGCATTCTAACAATCTCACGACTTCCCTTCAGCAACCTTTCATTCCCTACATCTACGGACAACCTATTCACCCTCAAAAAGTCAATCCCAAACAAAAAACAATACGGCATTCGCTCCTCGTCCAGCACAACAAACCTATGTTCCACTTCCCCTAGCGTTCCTATTACTACCTTTAACAAAACCTCTTCAAAAGCGACAAAATCACCTGACCCAATCCCTTTGATCTTCACATTTGTACTCCTCCTCTCTATCTGCCACGTCACTCGCTCCATCTCTCGTACCACAGATGCATTCACTAAAGAAATCTGAGCCCCAGTATCAATCAGTCCACAAAATACTCTCCCATTCACCTGCACTTTCACCTCCATTCTTCCACTTATCCCATGATTGCAATACATGACCTCTTCGATTTCCCCTGGACAAATCATTTTCACATCCTCATCACCCTCAAACAGACACTCCTCCAACTCCGATTCCAACACATACTTCCTATCGTAACTCTTTTTCTCGATTACCCAATTGTAATGTACGCCACTTAAACACTGTAAATGAAGCTCACTCACTTTTGCGCCACTTACACCCTCACTCCTATACAAAACTGGTCTCTCTCCACCATAATGCACACATACAACTACCTTAAACAACTTACTCACAACAATCAGTACCTCTTGCACCGGAAGCACACCTACGTTACACATAGCCTTTAGCTCCTTCATAAAATATTTCACCTTCCTAATCCCTATCTGCTCAGGTTTCTTACACACCTCAGTCATAACTTCCCTCCGCAATTCTTCCATACTCTCAGGCACTCTCGAAACCAACCTATCCCTAGCTAAGTCCTGTAACCCGTACAACACACTTTCGAACATAGAATCACCCCCACCCTGACTTTCTTTTCCCTTCATCAATCCCGTAGGCAAATATTCCGGGTCTATCACTACCTTTTCACTCATACTCTCACTCCCAGGCATTCTCGACATCAAATCAGCAATCTCATTTCTTTCACCCGGCCATACTCAACCACATAGTCAAAATCACTCAAATCTTCCAAAGTCCTTGCAAGCCGACTATCAACTATCCTCATTCTCTGCAAATACACCAAGGGTTGGTGATCCGTTCGCACAATGAACTTAATTCCATACAAAAACGGACGCAACGACTTCAAACAAAACCTCAAAGCAGCCAACTCTCTTTCAATCGTAGAATACTTTCGCTCTGTCATACTAAACGCTTTCGAAACATACGCAATCACTCGTTTTCTTTCAATCCCATCAATCACCTGTTCTTGCATCAAACAACCTCCCATACAATACCCACTTGCATCCGTATAAACTTCCAAAGGGTTCGCATTCTCACTATAATCCGGATAAGCCAGCTCTACATCCTTCGCGACTTCCGCTTTCAACTTTTCAAACGCTTCATTCATTTTATCATTCGACTGCACAATCGTTCTTCTTTTTCCCAGTCCATTCAGTCAAAGGTTTCATCACACCCGAACAATCTTTTCATAAAACTTCCTTCAAATTCTACCAAACTAAAATCCTCCTCACTCTCTACATTCCTCGGCTTTTGGAAAAAATGCGAAACTTTTTCTCATAAACTTTCAGCCTTCTTTAAAACCAGTCGCACACACCTTAAGTCCCAAGAATTCACCTCATCCGCAAATCCTCACGACTTTTCGACTTTCAAACTTTTATCCTATTCCTTCTAAACTTTTTCACCCATCATTCACATAACTTCAAATGCTCAGAAGAAAGATTCATTCATGCACTAGTATGTCATCTATGAACAAAAGACAGACATTCTTACTGGAAAAATCATTCATGACCACATTCATCGCCCTCTGAAACGCTGCCGGAGCATTGGCTAACCCAAAGCTCAAATTCCTAAACTGGTAATGCCGCTTTGCAGTCGAAAAGGCAGTCACACACCTACTATCCTCTTCCACTGGCATCTGATAATACCCACGCACCAGATCCATTTTCGTAAAAACTTTCATCCCATACATACTATACACGCATTCTGAAACTACACACATAGGAAACCTATCTTTCACAGTCTTTTCATTCACCTTACGATAATCAATACACAACCTCAATCGTCCATCAGGCTTCCGCACAGGCACAATCGGACTATTCCAAGGACTCACACTCTCTTCCAACACACCTATCCGCTCTAACTCTTCACACTGCTCTTCAATCTCATTCGCAACTGGGGGGGGAAAGTGACGAGGTCGCTGGTATATGGGGGTATCTTCCGCTAACACTATGCGAAACGCTGGCAATTTTGCATCCCCAAAATCTTCATCACCCTGGCTCAGCGCTTTTCTCCTTTCCCATAGCATTCGTAAAACCTTTTGTCTCCTCACTTCATTCAAACCTTCAGGTAATTTTACTTTATCAACCATTTCATCATACACCCAATCCTTTTTCTTCTCAATATCACCAGCAAACACACAGCATTCATTCTCTCTCGAATTCTCTAATACAAAAACAGAATACAAACTACCAACTACATCACCAACCCTTATACCTCTCACTCTCTTCTTTTTCACATCAGGCACCTTCTGCATACATACCCGAGGATTATTCAAATCTATAATACCATCAAATACATGTGCAACCCTTTTCACCCTATACCTCGCATCATAACCATCCACCAGAAACATGCTATTCTGGTTTTCATCCACACCTACATTCGTATTCCAACCTACTTTCACACTTACTACTTCGTCCGTCTTCAAGGACCTATCCTCTAAAGCAAACACTTCCACGCCTTTAACCAATTTCACATCTACATTCCCTAAATCATTCACATACATCTGACATTTCCCATCCTTATTCACCTTTTTCTCTATCATCCTTCGATCAGGATGAATAACTATCCCATTTGCACTCAAAAACTTATACCCCAATAACACATCATACTTTTCGTTTCTACTATCAATCACATAAAACTCACTCTCCTCCATGCCTATTCCTCCAATCTTAACGCTCTCTCTAAATTTAACTTCCACCGGTACCAACACATTACTAATTCCTTTAATATGCCCCCTACCTTCTTCTTTCTGTTCTTCCCTTATCTTCATCCTATCATACGCTCCTTTATACACAACACTAACCATACACCCAGTATCAATCAAAGCACGAACCTCAAAACCTCCACAACAAACCTTAATACTCATACATTCATTCACAGGACCAACAGAAAACACATCGACACTTACATCCCCTATCTGTGACAACCTAATTTCACCTGAGGGTTCACCAGTTGCAACCCTCAAGGTAACCCGTTTCCCGGAGTGTTTACCCTTACCTGATTATTGACCGTGTTCACCCCTGCCTCACTCACATTTACATTCCTATTCATACCAACAGCCTGACCACTAACCAGTTGAACCGGACCACTAACACCAGTACCAAGACCTAGCACACCAGGACTAATCTGACCTGTCCCTCCTGGTTGCCTCACACTCCAACACATTCCAGCCACATGCCCTATTTTCCCACATGTCGTACAAGTATTTCTAGGGGACCTACACATTCTAGAAAAATGCCCCTCGATACCACAGTTCCCACATACCGGTTGCCTCGCTCTTACTCCCTGTGGACAATCACGCACCCAATGATCCACACCTCCGCATCTTCTACAACCAGCCCTTGAGGGTCTGTGCAATTCATAGCCATATGGCCCACTTGCCCACAACTAAAACACGCACCATTTGCCCATCTACATTCTGAAATCAAATGTCCCATCTTACCACACCTAAAACACTTCACATCCATACCCCCTGCATATTCTCTTGGTTTCCTCAACCTCTAATCCCTTGACCCTGATTATAACCATCGTTCCCTCTTACATTCACATTTCCACCAACTTGACGACCAGCAAAATTACCCACACCTCCTGCATTCACCTGTCTTTCATCATCTCCAAAACCACCGTAAAAATCTTCCAAAAACTTCACCATTACTTCATAGGGGTTAGCTTTCAGTGCGTCCCTATACGATTTATACTGGGGTGGTTGTGACACCCTCTCACTCGCATTCATTCCCCTACCACTATACACTTCTCGTCGTTCATTCTCCTCTCGCTCTCTCCTTCAAACTCCCTATCTTCTACAATTTCCAGAACATCTTCCCAAGTCAATCGTTCTCCCGCCCATCTCATTTTCTCTTTCCTTCGCAAATTCACATATTCTGCCACTGAGGTCGGAACTGTATCCAAAAACTTCTTCAACAATCTCTTATTCCCATCCACATCATCATCCCCAAACTTCTTCCTCGCCAAGGTTTCCAATCGGTGCGCATACATATCAATCCTTTCACTCTTTCCACGCCTAGCCTTATCAAAATCATTCACCTTTCTATACTTCACTCCCCCTTTCACTCTCACAACCTGGTCCATTATCCTCTGTTTAACCACTTCATACTTTGGTTCACCCACACTAACAGCTTTATAAAATTCCAACATTCGCCCCTCTAAAAATTCGCCCAACTCTTTCACCCAAAAGCCCTTATTCTCGTCAAACCTCTCCCTACAATAACCCTCATATTCCCTAAAGAACTCCTCAACCTCTTTCGTACCATAAACATTAAATTTGTTAATTTTTGGAATGTCCCGAATCAGCACACTCCTTTTCACTCTACGCTCAGATTCAGAACCAGATCCCATCTCATTCCCCTCAAACACATTCACTTCACCTTCCGAACTACTATATAATGAGTCTATACTCTTACTTTTCATTCTTCTTTCATGTCTCCTATTCTTAGAAGTCTTCTTCTTCTTTTTATCCTTTTTCTCAATCTTTCCATTCTTCTCATTTTTCTCAATCATTCCCATTTTTCCCATTTCAATCACTTATTTCACATCTTCTCTCCATCCCCATCCCTTCATCCTCGAGTCACATCACTTAAATCATCATCCTTGTACATCACTTTTTCATCATCTTTGGTCTTCACTCTCTCGTCCTTCTTTTCCCCTTTCCCATTCCTCTTTACATTTACCACCTTTGGAGTAGAGGTCACCCTTTGTTGGGTTCCATTCATTCCGTTCCCTCCAATCCCATCAGCAAACCTTTTATTCATCATTTCCTCCATTTTAGTCGCCATTTTCTCCTCTATTCTCTCTTCCATTCGCCTTTCCATATCCTCCATCCCCTTTTGCATTTCTTGCATTTTCTCTATCAACTCTTCATTCTCCTTCTCTTTCTTGCGCAAAGCCTCCTTATACCTCTCCAACTCCACCCGCAACTCCTCATTCGTAGCCATGTTTACACTTTACACTAATATTACTACCTTACTACTTTCTACTAATACTACTTTAATACTACTACAAACTACTATTACTATTGCACCCCTCACCTATCCCTCAAGACAGCCCCACGTTGGGCGCCACAAATATGTAGCGGATTTGACGCTAAAACAATTTGAATCAAGGAAGGCGTGAGGCTGTCTTCAGATTGAATATTGGGGATAAAAAAAAACAAGTAAACAACCCACATACACCTTAAATTTATTATACAAAAATATATAGTATCCAAATATTATTTAGTAATTACAAAAAAATTACACACAGTATCCTGATCTGATACCACCTACTACTTACTACCAAATAATCACACACGTTGTTCCAATATAAATACTACCGCACCTACTAGTTCCACCACCAGGTATTACAATATACCATATACTACAATATTACTTACTACAATATTAATTCCTACAATCATATACCTACAACATATAATTTTATAAAAAACATATAATAAACGATAAATAAAAAAACAAATATACGAAATTGTCTGTCAATTATTAAATTATCAAATGTTTTAGTTCCAATAGTTTATTTTTCACGTATAATGGTACCGGTTATGGTACCTACACTCTTTATTTTTCAATTTTAGTAGTCTTAAAATCACGATTATGGTACCCTTAGATGGTACCTTTAAGTTCTAAGGTACCTTTAAGTTAAGTTTTATTTTCAATTTCCAAATTATCGCTTCTTATTTTTATTCCCGTTATGTTTTTAGTTTCTCTTTCAATTTTCAAAGTTTCAAATTTAGTTCTTACACTTTTAATTTCCACTTTTCTTGTTTATTGTCAATCTTTTAATTTCAGTTTAGTTTCAAAATATCAATTTCCTTTTTATTTCCGATTTCCAATATTTCTAAATTTGGTGTACCGCACCGCTGAGTTCAAGGTGTACCGCACCATTTAGTTCTTTCGGCAACCCAGTACCTAATTGTCAAATACAGCTGCCTCAATAATTTACAGCAGCCACATGGAAATACGGATAACCGGCCACAGGGAAATAATACAGCCGCGGAAGAAACTGCTCCAAGTGTGGATAAAAACGAAGTCCCCAAAAAAAACTGGAACGAGACAAAATTAAACAAATCCTAATATGAGAATAATATACAAAAATGAAAAAAAAGTTATATAATAAAGAAACAAATCCTAACCTGACAAAAAATGATAAATGAACTATATAGTAGATTAAACAATTAAAATCATTACATGGAGTAAATTTCTATCAATCATATTTCAACATTAACATTATAAATAAATCCTAAATCCTAATTAAATAATTGAATCGAATAAATCAAATAAAAATAAAATAAAAACAAACAACCAAAATAAGTCCTACCTGGCCAATGGTGCTGACCAGTTTTTTTTCTCACACCGATACTTCTACTTCTACGGTCCCACAGATAGCATCAGACCTTCACCACAAAAGAAAAGAACGACGGTATACACTACCAAACTGCAAATTCAAAACAAAAACAACATTCTATTACCTTAATACTCATAAAAAATAGAAATACTGAAATAAGAATAAGAATATTAATAATAACCATATAACCTTAATAATATTAATCATAAATTCCATTAATCATTAAACCAATAATAAACAAATAGGGACCCTTACCATAGAAAGATCCCAAATTCACAAGAGAGATCACCATACGCTTGCCATCTATCATCTATAGGATTCCACACACCCGAACCAAAATCTTCTATTACAAATCTTCAAACCTTTAAAGTATAAAATCCACTAAGTCCAAGAAAAAATACCAATAATGAAATAATGAAAGTGATAAGAAAATAATTACCCATACCATAAAAAGGATTCCAAATTCAAAGAAAAAGATTCCCCAGAATCACCAGCTACAGGAACCATCTAACAACAAATTTGTCCAAATCTCCACCTAGCTTCACTTCAAACAATCAAAATCTCAAAGAAAATATTAAATAATAATTCCTACGGAAAGACGAAATATATACATAAAACATCAATTAATTAACAGTAATCTACAATCATTCCCAATCGTTTCATTCAAACGTGAAAGAGTGATGGATGCCGCGAAACTAGGAAGACCAAGGGAAAGAGAACTGAAGGACTACTCGTTGGCGTCAGAACACCCATCACTCACAGCAACACAATTATTCTCCCCCTTCATAACACTCTCATACATGACAAAATTAAAAATACCCCCCAAAGAATATAAGATATACGTATGTACATATGAAATATACCCCCCAAAGAATATAAGATATAATATAATGTACATATGAAATATACCCCCCAAAGAATATAAGATATACATCATATGGTGGTTTAGGTCCACGAACTACAACCACGTTTTAAACATAGGGTGTGTTCGGCACTGCAGTTTAACTCTGTATTTCAGCTCTGTATAGATGTTCTTTCCACTTCCACAGAGAGTACCTCTCCACAGTACCCCCCTGCAGAGCTGAGGCCGGGGCGCTCTAATCCCGGTAGCGGAGTGGCCTGCGCAAATGACGGCCTCTGCTCGATACGTCTCTAGACGCAGGCAGCTGCAAACCAGGACGAGGGCGAGAACGAGGAGCTGGTGTTGGAGGTGCATGAGTGTGGACGGAGGGCAAGAATACGAGAGGGAAGTGGAGACATCGGCAAAGGGACGACTTGTGGAAGGCATGGCAGGAGGTGGTGGAATGGAAGGGGACGGTAGAGGGAGAGGAGGAGGAGGAAAAGGAAGAGGATCTGGGTCAAGAGGAAGGAGTGGTGGAGATGGAGAGTCAGAGGGAGATGAAGGAGGAGAAGAGTCGGGAGGAGATGAAGGAGGTGGAGAATCTGGTACAGGATAAGAAGATGATGTATCCAAAGGAATCAGAATTGGTTTTGGAAACAAGTCCGAATCTTGGACGTCAGGAGGATTCGCCTCAAAATAGGCAGGTTTGAGACGATCTATTGATATTACTTCGGTGCGAGTGGGACGTTGTACCTTGAAGAACTTCTCCTTCCGAAGTATGACTGGGAAGGGTCCGTCGTACTTGGGTTGGAGAGGAGAACGGTGGGAGTCATGCCTCACTAAAACATGGGTACAGGAAGAGAGATCTTTCGGAATGTAAGAGTGCACCTTTTGCTGGCGGGTCGGAGTAGGTCTCCAGGAGAGGGCACAGCGTTTCAAACGGGTGAGGTACAGGGTGGGATCAGCAGTAGCAGGAGGGAAAGATTGAGAAAAGAACTCGCCCGGCAGACGGAGAGTAGAGCCATAAACGAGTTCGGAAGCTGAACACTGAAGATCTTCCTTAACGGCCGTGCGTATACCAAGCATAACCAAAGGGAGAGCTTCCGTCCAATGTTCTGGTTGTGGGAGTGCCATGAAGAGAGGCCTTAAGCTGAAGGTTGGAACCTTTCACAAATCCCGTTCGAGATAGGGTGGAAACTGGTTGTATGGATCTTCTCAGAACCAAGCAAGCGCATCAAATCTTTTCAAAGGAAGGATTCGAAAACGCGACCTTGATCCGTCGTGACCGAGAGAGGAATGCCAAACCGAGAGATCCAATGGGACAAGAAAGCTTTAGCAATAGATTCAGCTGTAGCAACAGAGAGTGGGATAGCTTCTGTCCAACGAGTGAACCTATCAATACAGGTGAGGATATATCGCTTGCCATGAGAAGGTGGGAGAGGTCCAACAATGTCGATGTGAACTCTCTCAAATCGTTGACCAGGAGGCAAGAAGGTGCCTAAGGGGGCTTTGGTATGTCTTTGCACCTTAGAGCGCTGACAAGCCATACTGGCGCGGACCCAATTCGCTACGTCGGCGTTAACTTTAGGCCACACAAAACGAGCCGTTACCAGTTTGCGTGAAGCCTCGACGCCAGGGTGTGAAAGCGAATGGAGATTGCAGAAGACTGCCTTTCGAAGAGCATCAGGTACGAAAGGACGAGGATGGCCTGTTGAAGTGTCGCACAAGAGTCTCTTCTCTATGCCCGGAAGATTGAGCCACTGCAGCTGTAGAGAAGAGTCCTGTTGAAGATCGATATTGTCTTGCTCCTGGCACGCGGCCATGGCTGCGTAATCAATGTCAGGAATGGGAGAAAGAGCGTTAATTTCAATCCGAGAAAGAGCATCCGCGGTGAAATTATCCACTCCGGAGATGTGACGTATGTCTGTCGTAAACTGGGAAACAAATTCAAGATGACGAGCTTCACGGGGAGAGTGACGTTCATGCCGTGAAGCCATCGCAAAAGTGATCGCTTTGTGGTCGTAGGAATGTGGGAACTCCCGTCCTTCAAAAGTAACCTAAAATGGCGAAAGCAGATACATAGCAAGCAACTTCCTTTCCAAAAAGCAACTATACCTTGTTTCGGCGTTTTGCAGCTTGCGGGAAAAGAAGGCAACGTGGCACCATTCCCCTTTTGGGAACTGCTGAAAGCACACATAACCAAACAGCGAATCGGAGGCATCTACCTGACTCTCGTTGGTGCGGTTACGTGGGGAATGAAATAAAAGCAGCGGCGGAGGAGGGCTTCTTTGGGGCCTCGAAAGGCAGACACTGCTGGCAGGAGACCATCCCGACTTTAGTGGTGCTGCCCTCGGTTGCTTAAGGACGAAATGAGTGCTGTTAAGCGGGCTAGGAGGGCTGCCGCTGATTTCAGAAACCTATGGTAGAAGTTGATCATTTCCCAGGTATTGGATGAAGCTGCCTTTTGATTTTCGGGGAAAGGGAAAGGCGCGGATTAGCGGCGACAACGGTCTACAAGAGGCAAATACCCCAGCCGAGACTGTGTGACCTAGGAAAGTAAGAGAAGACGCACCGAATACGCACTTGGTAGGATTGAGACGAATTCCCGCATCATCCAACCTACCGAAAACGGCACGTAGGTGATCCATATGTTCTTCAGGAGAGGAGGAAGCGACTAAAAGATCATCTAAATATGCCCAAGCAAAAGGATAGAATCAATGAACCTCTGGAAGGATTGGGCTGCATTTTTAAGCCCGAATGGCATTCTCGTGTACTCAAAGAGGCCGAAAGGAGTGATCACAGCTGTCTTGGGAACATCCTCCGGGGCTACAGGTATCTGGTGGTAGGCTCGAATTAAGTCCAAAGAAGAAAAAATGGTGTTGCCAGCCAGGTGGGAAGTGAAACTTTGTATATGCGGCACAGGGTACCTATCCGGTGTTGTGGCAGAATTCAAAGCCCTAAAATCACCACAGGGTCTCCAATCACCCGTGGTGCCCTTAGGGACCATGTGTAGCGGAGAGGACCAACAACTCTTGGAAGGGCGCACAATGCCAAGTTGCAACATGTGATCAAACTCAGCCTTGGCGGCTTTGAGTTTATCAGGAGGAAGGCGACGAGCTCTAGCGAAGGTGGGTGGGCCGGTGGTCTCTATATGATGCTCAACAGAATGCTTAAGAGGGGTATCCGAAGAGCAAGGGTGCAATAAAGAAGGAAAGTCCTTCTGCAGGATAGTAAGGAAGGGAGACGCTACCGAAGATGGCGGAGCAATAGCGGAAATGCCCTTTAGCTCAGAAGAACCGAGGGAACCGTGGGAGTAAAGAGAAGTATCACCGTCAACCAGACGTCTATTACGAAGATCTACCATAAGATTGAAATGAGACAAAAAATCAGCGCCGAGGATGGGCTGTGTCACTTCAGCGACGAGAAAAACCCATGGAAACTGGCGGCGGAGAGACAGATCCAACGTACACAATCGCTCTCCATATACCGGAATGGAAGAGCCATTAGCAGCGAATAGTTGACGACCAGGAAGGGGGACGGAGGAGTCCTGAGAAGGGTTGTTGGGTAAAATCGAAAGGCTAGAGCCGGAATCGATCAAGAAGGCAAGTTTAGTAGAATGGTCGTAGATACGAAGAACGTCCTGTGTAGTAGGAGGAGAAGGAGAAAAAGAGCCAGCATCTCCCGTCGCTCCTACGACGGGATGGCTGTCGAGTTTCCCTGATAGAGAGGGCAGGAAGGATCGCATTTCTTGGCATCCATGCCGAAAGTATGGTGATAATAACAGTACCCATGAGGATGCTGGCGCGAGGAAGAAGCAGAAGGTGAACGAGGACCGCGAGAAGGACGAAAGTTGGAAGGAGTGGGATCACGAGAGCGAAAAGTGTTATTATTAATTGCCGCAGTAAGGGAGAGAAGGGCCGTTTTTATCTCGGCCATGCCAGTTTCGAGAACCGAAACCCGGGTATCCAGAGCTGCCGAAGGAGGAGGTTGTACTGCGAAAGCGTGAGAGGAGGAAGTTTGGGGTGGGTGAGAATAAGGAGGTTGAGCTGGATAGGAGGCAGAAGGCGGTTGAGGAACAAGAGGGGGAGGAAGAGTAGCGGAGGCGTTGGTAGAGTACTGGGAAATGTGTTGGGCGTGAGTTGTAGATGGTTGAGGAGGTGCGAGAGTTGAAGAGGTAGGAGAAACGGAGGAAACGGCGTAGGCGGTGGGGACCAAAGGCTCCATCAGGGGGAGCAAAATTCTTTCTGCTGTAGCGGCAAGCTCAGTGAAGGGACAAACGTCGGGTTTATTGATTGCAGTACGCTGTGATGTCGAGCAGGCATCTTCTGAAGGAAGAGGGTGCGAATTATTTTCTCTTCCCGTGTAGATGGAGTGCCGCCCAACAAACCCAGCATCCCTACCATCAATTCCGAGGGTTTCTGGTCGCCCAGTGAGATGCCTCCAAGCAGAGTTTCCAATTGTTCCTCTCTGGTGGGAGCCAAGCGGTCGATAATAAGGTTTTTGAGCGTGTTGTAAGGGGTTGTAGAGTTTCTAGTTGTTGCCAGGCCATCCCTGATTTTGAGGAGGCAAGATTCTGGTAGAGCATTCACAACTCTCGAATATCTCTCCTTCTCGTCTTCGATGGTCAGGAGCGCTGACTCGGCCAGGTCAAACCAAAGCTCGGGATTGTTTACGAAGAAGGGTTGCAAATGGAATGCTCGCGAGGAAGTAGACATGACGAAAGGCGTAGAAGTTGGCAGAGCGAAGGAAAGAAAAGAAGGGAAATAAGATGTGGAGCGAGCGGAAGCACTATAACGGACGAATGTTGGAAAAAATTCAAAGAAATTACAACCTTTAGCGCTAGACCCGGGTTTCAAATGAGGCTGTTGCGAATATGAAATATGCCAAAAATACTTTTTATATTATATATATAATATTATATGATATATATATAATATATATATACTATATATATATATATAGTATATATATATATATATATATATATATATATATATATATATATTATATATATATATTAATAATATATATACTATATATATATATATATATACATCCCATATATATATATATATATATATATATATATAAATTATAATATTATATATATATATATATAATATTATATATATATATTTATATATTATATATATATATATATATATATATAATATATATATATATATATATATATATATATATATATATATAAAACAATTTAATTTTTTTTTTTTTATTTGAGTGAGTGTACAAGGGTTTCCTCCGCACACAAGAGTGTGGCTATACCTTGTGAGGAATCCCACGACAAGGGGTGATAATAATAATAATAAGTATAGCAATAATAATAATAATAATAATAATAATAATAATAATAATAATAATAATAATAATAATAATAATAATAATAATAATAATAATAATAATAATAATAATAATAATAATAATAATAATAATAATAATAATAATAGGATACAGGTTACGTGGTCTGTATGGAATACAGAACTTTGCCAAGGTAGGGGTCCAACTGCTGGGGATTTGGTGCCGGAACAGGCTGGTGGCTGCTGCCGCTGCGACTTCTTTTGAGGCTGTTACGAAGGGCTTGAGTGATTTGATGCAGGAAGAGGCTGGTGGCTGCTGCCGCTGCGACTTGTGGAGGCTGTTAAGAAGAGAGAGAGAACGCAAACACAACAAGTGGGTAAATCTACCCGTTAAAAAAACAATAAAAAATAAATGTTTTCTTTTTTAGTATGTATGTCTGCGACAAAATGGATCTGGAGGATTTTCTTGGTCTTGTGGCGGGTGTTCTGGCTCTCGTCCGTGGAGCCAATCTTCAAGCTTCAAAGGTCACCATGTAAAGCTGGTCATCGAGATTAGGTAGTAATGACCGCTTCTAGATAAGGATGAATGAGAATTGCTGTGAGTTTTCTTCTTTATTTCCTTAATCCTATTTTACAAAAGCGGGTTGGACCCCTGCCCTTGTTTGGGTTTAATTATTTTATTAGCACTAAATTGCTTGTATTGGTATTTTAATGTTGTAACTTTGTTATTATTTTGCACTAATTCTGTAGAAGGATGCTACATGCTGTCGTGATTTTGAAAAGTGATAAATCGGCGGCTTGTAAGCGTGGCTTAGTTCTACGAAACTACAACCACATTTTAAACATAGGGTGTGTTCGGCTCTGCAGTTTAACTTTGTAGTTCAGCTCTGTATAGATGTTCTTTCCACTTCCACAGAAAGTATCTCTCCAAAATATATATATATATATATATATATATATATATATATATATTATATATATATATATATATATATCTATATATATATATATATTATATATATATATATATAATATATATATATATACTAATGAAAAATTATATAAAATTAGTTATATATAAATATAATTTTAAACCAAATAATAAAAATAAAAATGATGATAAATAGTAATGCAAATTCTTTATCATGATCAGAATATACACAATAAGAATATCTTCATGATAATAATAATAATAATAATAATAAGTCTATAATAATAATATAATAATAATAATTAATAAAATAATAATAATAATAATAATAATAATAAAAATTAAGTCCTATTCAGCTTGGGAGCCTACTTCTTCGGGTAGGCTTCAAGATCGCTCCGATGGTTACCACTTTTTAGCGAGATTGGTTGTTTGAAGTTAGTGGGCAGTTGAATTTGTATTTAATCAAAAACACGGACCCCAATAACCTGGGAATTAAACAATAATAATAATTAATGCTAAGAAATAAAAATAATATCACTAAATTTAACATGAAATATAATAAATAATTATTCTACATTAAATTTTGATATGATAAAAAACAAATAAAAATATTGGGCCGAGCCTATTAGATGGCCTACTTGTTGGCCTACATAAAAAATAATAAGTAATTAGAGGCCGGAAAAAATCGAGCGTAGGTCCCCCATGAAAGTGGCTTAGAAAAATAAAAAGCCCTTAGTTTATGCCTAATCTAAGGGTGCTACCTTGAGGATAAACTAGCTAAGCAAAATATATACAGAAATATGTTATAATAACGGCCACTTTCACAGGGTACCAACATCAATCACTATTATTACACTATTATACATTAATAAATATAATTGCACTGTCATCTTACTCACCATGGCAAAAAGAGAAATATTACATGCTTTAATAAGCTTTAAGCTTTCATAACACAGTAAAAATCCATAATTCTTGTGAGCAATTAGAAAGCGTCGTTGTCGTGCGAAAATGGCGGCAAGATAAGATGAGAACGCTACTCAAAAATATTGCAAGATTTGCTTTTGCCATAGTGAGAAAATAGAGTTCGCTAATAAACTCCGCTTTTGGTAAAATTGACCTGACATCATCACCATAAATATATATATATATATATATATATATTATATATATATATATATATATATATATATATATATATATATATATATATATATATTATATATGTATTATATATTATATATAATATATATATATATATATATATATATATTATATATATATATATATTATATATAATATATTATATATTTAAGGGGACCATTGAATATCTTGCGAGGGGGAGGGGAGGGGGAGGGCGACGACCTTAGCTCCGATTCTGGCCCCATATGACTTCTTGTTCCTTATTGATTTTCTTGTATTCTTATTAAAAAGTAGATACTGGAAAAATTCGAAATGCGTATCAAATCTGTTTCTCAAAGGATTGTATTGTGGCCAGTGAATTATGAAATCAAGAATTAAATTATGTCTAGTTTAGAGATTTAGCAAAGTTTACCCTATTTTTTTATTATAAGGTGAACCTTGAATTTATTACTTTATTATTGCACTTGATTATAGTAACTTAGTAAGCAAATTAGCAATAGTAATATAATGTACATTCTAAATTATATGCTGTATATTTTTTAATTCATATATATTTTCACCTTTTTTAATTAGGACTAGACACGTCACTGAAATAATATTATTGATTTTTTTCTATTTAATTTAGGGAAGATTTTTTTAAAATTAACTAGCAATGGAGATGAAGTCGTTTATTAGATTTTTATTTGTCTGAAAGGACTCTTAAGTCTTAATTAAATTTAAAAAAAAAAAAAAAAAAAAATCATTTTTTTTTTGTTAAATACAATTATAATAAATCGCGGTCGTTTATGCACTAAATATTTGCTAAAACTGGGTGAGCATTCCTTATCGAGCGTAAGCACAAATGACATAAACGAAAACGGTCTAAATATCACATAATTTCTTTTTACTTGATAAATGAGAATTCGATGATTTGCATCAACTCGACTGAAAAATATATCTGCTCAGGAAAAGTAATGCTTGGTGTCAAATATTCAGATTCGTTTAATTTAGCCTGCTATCCAAAATATTTGTCCACCCCTTTTATAGAGAGATAGAATGATTCTGAAGTCGCATACTTGTGATAGTTGGTAGTAGAAGGACCTGGGTTTTCAGGTCTACTTGTGTATCATTTTGCCAGCAGTTTTTTTTTGGTGGGGAAAGAATACCCACGAAACAGGCGGAAATTAATCGATTATCTAAAGGAGCTTCCAGCATCCAGTTCAAATACTAGTGCAAATTTTTTTTTTCGATTGGGGATAAACGATAGTAACTATATCGACGTATCAATAAAATGCCGCCAGCTGTTCAAAAATATAGAAAAGCTTGGGAGGAATTACCCCAACTGAATGGTGAGATATTGAAAACTATTTGCAAATATATTATTGTGTGAATTAACTAGGCCCAAAAGTTTTGTTCATTTCGTTCGTGTTTCATATTAGGTTTTGGAAAGTTGTTATGGGTCTAGACTAGCTGAGATTTAATAATCCTAGCCTAGTTAGGTTTCACACCTCACGTTCCAATCATACTACCCTAGTTAGAAAAAGTTGCTTGTGTCTAGCCTATCTGAGATTTGATAACCATAACATAGTTAGGTTTCACACCTCAAGGTCCAATCATACTACCCAACTTTTGTGAAATAGAACGTCCCCTTTATAGGCTAGTTATCCATAGGAAAACATCATAAGCAGATTTTATTTCTATATTCTAATTTATTCTGATTCTGGTATAATTTTAAGGAACAGGTTGGTGAGGCTAATTAATTTTGGATTGAAAAATAGAAGGCAGTAAGAGCAACATGGGCTTAGGACTTTTAAAAGGCTGTTCCATCCTTACTATTAGGCTACCTATCTGGTAATAGGGCAGATCTTCAATGCCGATTTTTATAAAAATCACAGCATAGACTCTAAAAAAAAATAATGATGAATAAATAGCACAAAAATACTTGCAAGTACTTATGGTATTTTTAACTTGCCAATATTTTTTTTATTATTTTCAGGGCTTGTAGCGTTACACTTTTTCACTTTTTTTCTAAGCCTAATTAGTCATTTTTTTCACCTTTTTTAAGGGTTTTTGAATTTCTTCTCACTATTTTTTTTGGGGGCAAGTAGGTTACTTGGGATATCTTTTTCTTTGTTTTACCTGTGACTGAATTAAAAATTGGGTTTTTAGCTACAAAACAGTTTATTGAACTGAAAAACTCGGAGAAAAGTAGGTATATAATTTTTTTTTTAAATTTTTTTTAATTCTGATCAGGTGTGTTAAAATATAATTCTTTAAAATGATTAAGTTGAAATTAAAAGTTTTATGTTGAAATTTTGAAATTTATTATGGAGATGGGAAGATGGTTAAAGGTTTCTAATGTCTTGGTTGGATAGAAATGATCCTCAAGGCTTCAAAATTAGTGAGTGGGGAAAGAAACAGTCAGACAGCGAAATGTTTTGTAAAATATGCATGAAATGCATAAACATTTCCTCAAATGGCTTCCAGGCAGTCATACAACTCCATTTTAGCTTTGCGTTCTTCTGTTTCAGTTTCTAACTTCGCTTTGCGTTCTTCTGCTTCTGCCTTTAATTTCCTCTCTTCTATGTCAGCCTTAAGTTTCATTTCCTCTAGATCAGCTGCGATCTTTCGCATAGGAATTTGAAATTATCAAAAAATACAAATGATAAAACAAAAAAAATACATTGCGTTACCTGTGGGATAAGAAGAGAAGGAAAAAGGGGAGACCGAAGATGAAAGCATGCAAAAAGGCTGACCTGAAACAAGACAAACAAAAAATTGCATGAAGAGGAAAACAAAAAAACTTGACCAAAAAAGGAAAAAAAATTCTGATCTACAACCAGTGCTCTTAACCAAATAAGGAAAATAAAGAGGCAGAGCAATATGGAAGTGCAGGCAATACTCATTCCCTCCTAAGGAATTGAGAAAGAAAAGAAGCTTATTAAAAGTGAAAAAAAGATATTATATTAGTGAAGGCAAAGCTTGGCACCAAGCGATGCTGGAAGAGTGTCACTAAATGTTCAAAAGACGAGGCATCCTGAAAACAGGCGTAGGTGTGGGAAAAATATTAACAGAGATTAAGAACTATACCTGTAGAAAAAACGCTAACAAGGTCTCCATCAGACTTTTTCAAAAAGTTTATTACCCTTAATTGATATAAATATTATAGATTGAGTTTTGCGCTATTAATATATTTTACTAACAATCTGTATTTTTGATGGATCAGTTAATTAATAAAGATATAATATATCTTATTGTATATAATATTCACATTTATTATCTTAATTATTTATGACTTATTGCTAAAAAACACTAAAAAATATTCAATTATTAAAAACAAATAAAACTTCATCTTCTGTTATTATGATTTAAAACGACAATATCTAGTATAACGATAGAATCATACAGAATTTAAGTAAGAAAAAAAAAAAATAGCATTTGTTATATGTAAAATAAAAACTAATAAAATTGAATAATTTAGATATATATAAAAAGAAAATTGTAAAAAATTTTTCGTTTTCATGTTTATTCAGCACAAAAATAAATGTAATTATTGCCGGAATTTGATAAACTTGAGTGATTGTCAGATTTCGGCATTTATGTTTTCACGTTATTTTTAATAAAAAACCCTTGATACAAGCCCTGTATTTTCTTAAATTACGTAAATATTTCTAATAATATAAATATATTACTTTCAAATAAATTTCCAATTTAAATTAAAAGTATTCATATATAACCGGAAGCTAATATCATATAATATAATTATATAATAATAAATATAATATAAAATATATGAGAACATTAAATAAATATATAATATAATATATATATATATAGTATATATATATATATATATATATATTATATATATATATAAAATATATAATATATATATAAAATATATATATAGCGCGAGATGGTGATTGATTCACAGATTGAAGTTAGTTCTAGCAAAATCCAAAAATCCCTTCGCCGCATGAATAGAATATTGGAGAGAGGCAACAAGTAAGCAAAACTAAAAAATATATAAGGATAAGGAAGGAGATAAAGGTAACTATAAGGATTAATATAGACAGGAATTAGATTTACGAGTGATATGTCGGGAGAAGAACACGTATATGCTGATATTATTGATAATCAAAAAATGAGATGACACAAAAATGCAGTCAAGCATGAAGATAGAGAAGAGAACATTATTAGTGAAAAACAAAAGAGTGCATTATTAGAAAATGGATG
The DNA here is from genome assembly GCA_015478945.1 of Trachelipus rathkii. Taxonomy (NCBI): domain Eukaryota; kingdom Metazoa; phylum Arthropoda; class Malacostraca; order Isopoda; family Trachelipodidae; genus Trachelipus; species Trachelipus rathkii. The sequence goes on from JABUQX010089672.1 coordinate 36,352, forward strand.
AGAGGATGGTGTTGGATCAAAAATCTTACATTGAAAAAATTGATTGGGAAAATGATGATGATGAGAGAAGAATAAATTGTGTTATAGGGTTTGAATGGAATTTGCAACAAGCGTTTATTTTGGATAGGAATCAATAGCAGGAGTATACAAAATATTGAGTGAGGGACACCACGACCCACCAAGAAAAAAAACACCACTGTCTATATATATATAATTAAAAAAAAAAAAAAAAACAACACACAGAAAAAAACTACAAGCTAATCTTTTGCCCACTTGGGTTTTTTAAGAATAAATAATTACATGTAAACATAGTAAGTACAACATTCACAGATTGGACCTTGTGTGGTCTTTTATGTAGTTAATATGTTTATATAAAACAAATGAATTTCATTTGTTGAAAGAATTATTATATAGGTCGGAAGCGAAAGGTGACGGGGCAACAACACTTGTTGAGGGTGAGTCGGTCATCCACCTAAATAAAAAAAAAAAAAAAAAAAAAAAAAATTGTCGCCTCATTTAATAGCACGCGGTAGTAGTACTACAAGAATATATTATTTAAGATCACCTTGTTAAATTCTAAAAGAAAGAGATATAAGAACACTATATGTTTATATCATTAAAAAAATTAATAGATGGAGGGTACAAAATAGCCCCTCAATAAAATTCTCACTATTTCGAAAAAAATGGTTTTTTTTTTACACTTGTTAAATAAAATTAAAAAAAATTTAGTGGAAATGATTCTTAATTTATTTTTCACAGGTATATACACTCAGATATGTTAGCGCTTTAAACTGCCAAAGATAAATTTTTTTTACCCAAAAACAGTCATAAAGATGGCTTAAAAAAAATACACACACGAGGACACACTAACATTATTGGTACCGATTCACCCGCAACCGTAAAAATTGATTGAATGGGAATGCAAATGAATCGAACCAACAATTGATTTTTAATGTATTATTATTGACATATTATTACATATAAAATTAATTTAAAAAAATATAAATAATATAGTTTTACCCTTATATTAAAAGAAAAAATATAAAAATAAAAAATGAAAATTATTATATAAAAAAAATAAACCAAAATATTTCCAAAAAAGTGTCAATTTTTGACAGGAGGGGTTAAATATACAACCTTATTTTTATTCATATTTAATTGATATCATTATTGACATTTTTTTTTATAATAATTATTAACTAATATTAATTATGAATAAAACAATTATAATTATTAAAGTAAAATTAAAAATAAAAAATAATGAATTTATATGAAAAATGAAGGAATATTTTTTTAAACAGCAGTGGTATCCAAGTTCACCCCTCAATGGTGCCGATTCACCCCTCAAAGGTGGGGGTGACTTAATTTTTATTAAACTTTAATTAAAACGTATTATTATTAGTAAATTACATTTGTGTAATTTTTTTTGTTTGCTTATTACCTACTATATAGAAGATTCTTCAGAAAGAAAAAAAAAAAACGAATGTCCAATAAGAGAAACTGTTTAGAATACTGGAAGATAAGTGTAATACCTTAAAGTGGTCTAAGTCGACCTGACCCAGAACAGACTAATATATATTATATAGATAAATATATATATAATATAATATAATATATATATATATAAATAATATAATAATGATAATAAAAATAATTAAAATAGAAATAATTAAAATCAAAATAGTAATATATATAGTATATAATACTAAATACTATATATATAAATACACGATATAATAATAACAAAAAATAGATATATATATAATAAATAATTTATAATATAATTATATTATATTATATAATATTAAGATATAAATATAATAGATTAATAAAAATAATAATAATTATAAAAAAAAATAAAAAATATATATAATATATAATATATAATAATAGTATAATCATTAGGATTAAGAATAGTTTGGTGGGCACATTGGGGAGTTGAGAAGGCATGTGTTTATTTTGCTTCCCATTATTAACTATTAGATGAATTTAGTGTATTTTTGGAAAGTGAACATTTAGTAAAACAAATAAATAATTATAACCATAATGATATAAACTACACACATTCCATTGGATCTCTTAGTAGACTCGAATTAACAATATTAGAAAAATATATTAAATTTAATTGATTGAATTTAAAATTTTATAGCCTAACCACTTAAGGCTAAGTTACTGCGAAACATAGTAAGAGAATTTACTGAGTTGTTCTGTAAAAGCAGAAAAAATGTGAGAGGTTTAAATTTTGATTCCTTAAATAGATTTTACTGTATTACAATACAGTCTTGGTACTCTTTTAAATAATTGGTACCTTTAATTCAGCTGATAATTAAATTAAATATAAGTTTTCCCAGTCACTAGTCAAAATTCTAAAACCTACCTTGATAATTTTTATTATATATCCCTGGCCTAGGCTAAAGCTAGATTTCTTCTTACGTTAAAATTTTTAAAACCTGTTTTTTAAAGAGATTGTTCATTTCTTTTAGCCTTAGAGTGATATTAAGCTGTAAGTTGTAAAATAATAGCTACAGGAAGGTTAGTAAGCTATTAATATTAATAATATGTATGCTCTAAAAAAAGAGGAAAACTGAGTGTGACAATGGGACTGTTAAGAGTGTGAAATATGTGAATAGCTGCCCTGTTTTGTGTTGATCATATCAGTATTCTTCCGGAACAATTCCGGATAAAGAAAGAGATGCTAGAATTACTCGACCTCATACATGCATTGGGACTGAAAAGAAAAAAACGGGAAAGGTAGGTCATCATTGGAAGAGGCCAGAAGATGGGAGATCCTGGAGGGGAGCGGGAAATATAGGGGCGTAGGACAAGAAATAGTGAAATGAGTTCACCTAGGCAGGAAGACATTAGAGGGAAAAGGATACAAGTAGTTGATAATAGGTCTGCAGCACATGAATGTAAGAGTTATAGAAATAGAAGAATAATTTAAAGACTGAGGATCTCACCAAAAGGTCAGTCAGCCTAATATGGACCTACAAGAAAATAAAACAGGTTTCGACTGTCTTTCTAGATGGGAAGGATCAGAAGAAGTTGCCAATTAGGTTAATGATTGAGTACTTTATACAAAAGGGAGAAAGGACTGAGCATGGCCTTAATTGGAGACTCTCGAGATGATAGATACCTACATATGACACTTTGATGATAAGTGGAAGCTTCACTTTACTGAGAGTAAGTTTTACAGGAGGGCCAGGAGTTGAATGGATAATCGTGGATAGAGATAGAAATGAAAAATGATCTTAAAATTTCAGATGTATTGTAGATGTGAGTACAAAAATGAGTATAGGACACTAGAAGGTCAGAAAAAATTAATAGCAGATTATAAGGAGATGACGAGTCAAGTGATGAAGTAGTGGAAGAAGAAACTGAGGAAGGATCTTCTGGGATCTTATCTAGTAAGGTGTAGGTCAGGAATGGGGGGGAGTAGGGCTTTTTTAAGGGTAAATGAAAAGGTTAAGAAAATAATGTTTTTTCAGAAAAATATAATAAGAGTTTATTTTAGGATAGAGAGAATTTCTGGAAATAAAGTATCTTTTATGGATAGCAGATAGAAAAAAGTTCACTTGGAGTCACGGAAAGGTGTTGGTTTATTGCAAAATAGTACCAGTTTGAGATTGACTTGTTAGCAAAAAAAAACTAGGTAAAAGTTGGGACGGTGGTGGGAGCTTAAATCTGGATACGTAAAAAATAGCTAATGAGATAACTTTATGAGATGGCGAGATAAATAAAAGCTAGTGTATGTAACAGGTTCAGAAATAATGATAGATTTAGCAAATAAAAAAAAAATAAACATGCATGACTCGAGTTGTAATATAGATAGAGGAATTAGACATTATTTTGCAAAAATAACTGATGATTCATGGGTATAATGAAAAAGAAATATAAAAATATGGAGACTCCTTTCAGGAATAAGAAATAGACATATTCACACTTAAATTAAAATATTAATAGCCCGCAATAGAGGATACAAGACAATGGAATTAATAAAATATAAGGCCATATATGTTAAAAGCAATATTCATCTGTTGTATGAATGACTGACTTTAAAATAATCATCGATATGAATAATTCAGTTGTGAGGGTAATACCAAAACTTAATATACAAAATAAATCATGTAATTAGAGTTATAATAGGGCCAAATTTTAATCAGACCTATATCCATAAGGCCAGAGATCTAGAAGAATTAGAGCCGGATAAATTGGAAGAAATATATGACGACAGCATGCTACAAGTAAAGAAAAAGGGATATAGTCATAAGGGTGATTTAATTTTCCTGGCATTCACTGGGATAAATTCCTTGTCTAATTAATATTGACCATCAGTAGTTCGCATATCAGTCAAATCTGTAGCGTCAGGGCAGGAGTGACTTGGACGCACTTTAGGGTATAACTTCGTCTTCCCGACTCGCTCTTCACCCAGATGCACTTGTTTGGAATTTTTTTTTTTTTTTTGAAAATCAAGGCCCAATATAGATATAAAAAAGTACTTAAGCCAAAAAACAAAATAGGTATGACTTTCTGAGTTTGATACTTCTCTGAAATAAAATAGAAATATTTTATTATCGGTATGCATGTTATTGAGCTCAGTCACCCCCACCTTTGAGGAGTGAATCAGAACCCATTCATTGTAAATGATAGTAAAATACTTTACGAATATTAAAAATTTCAAATTTTTTTATTATTAATTTTACTTAAATATATGAATTAGATATTAAAAATAATATAATAAAATATATTAAAAATAGGTCCAATAAAATTCATCTTTAAAATTAACACAACAGTAAATATGACATCAATAAAACTGAGAAGAGATGTCGAGAGAGTCTGATATTCACCACCTCTACCGCTCAAAAATTTTGATTACTTTTGAATTCGGTTTTTTTTTGTATATAAATCTTCATTTTTTATTTTCTAATTTTTTACTTAAAATATATTTTAACTTTATTAAATAATAAATTTAAAAAATTAATTATACATTATAAAAAATGTTCAATAATAATTACAGTAAAATACAAAAAAAAAAAACAATAGGTGTGCAAAGCAAAGTTACAATTAGTCCTAATTCAATCAAATTAAATAAAGGCGGAGAGTGAGTGATGAATCGGCCAAGGTTACGGCCCCGGTGACATTAGGCCACACTATTACTGTTAAAATGAGAACAAAAAATACATTTGGCAGATTTAAAAAGCTAACAAAAAAACATACTTGAAGTGATTATACACGTGAAAAAATTAAAATTTAGAAATATCAAAATACGACAATGTTTTATAATTCAAAAAAACAAAGTTATATAAAAAAAAAAAAACTCACATCTTTTTTCAAAGTTGAAAATTCTAATTGAAGGCAATTTTGTACCCTAATTTATAACTTTTTGTAAAATAATAAAAAGTTTACTGTAAAGAATGAAAGAGATCTAAATAAAACTTGTAGTACGACCGCGCGAAAGCTTTATTTGAGCAAAAATTTTTTTCTCCGATGATTTTTTTATTTTATTAGAGAGTGATGGTATAGAAACATATTCAAAAAGACCGAAATACTTTGAAGATGTGGGTCTATTAAATCCTCTAGGAAGAAAATAGAAAAAATAAAACCGAAAAACTTTTCAATAAAAAAGAAAGGACAAAGAGAGAGGCAGAAATTTATAAATTAGCAAGAAAATTAAAAAGAAAGCCTGGAAATTATTTTAGCTTTATAAATTAAAAAGTAAGAAATAGGAACAATACTTAGGTCCAATTAAAATTGATGAAATTTAGTGAGTTCAATAAGGAGTTGCGCTTAATTAGCTTCAGTGCTACTGATGAAAGTTTAAAGACAATTAGAATGCATTGAAATCATAATAGTTCTTGAATCACTGATAACAAAATAGACTTACAAGATGTTGAATTTGAATGTAAAATAATTTTTTAATAAAACGTTTATATCAGATCATATCTGATCCCAAGTAAGAAGCTGCGAGGCCCTGCATGATATATATGGTAGAATTGTCTGAAAGAAGGAGGGTAGTTCAGCATTGCACAAAAGGCCACTGTATTTATGAGAAATTTTTAAAAGCGATCAATTATAACATTTGGTGAAAAGGTAACCAGATCGACTTTGTGAAAAACAGCAAGATATGTGTTGACCTATTTTATAAAGAAAAGGTATTAAAAAAGTAATGGAAGATTTGGGGAATTAATAGGAGCCAGTTAGACAACTTAAAAATCCTGGTGTTGTTATTTGTTATTGAAAAAGTTAATGACAAAGTCTAGAAGAAGGTAGTACACAAAAGCAACAAGAAACAAAACATATGTAATGACCTCCCAGCGATGAGTTTCAAGAAAGAGGGTAGGTACGTCAGAACAAACCTTTTCGAACTTTATGAACTACCTTAAACATGACTGCATTGACCGAGGAGATTTGAGAATAAAAAAGAAATAATATTGAATATTATTTATTTATTTAGACCGTTTAAAAGTTAAAAGGGGGGGGCACTTTCTTTTTTGATAAGGTCTTTCCCCAAAATAAGGCTGAATTGATAAAAGGACTGAACAGGCTGAACAGATAGTACAGGCAAAACATGCAAAACATGAGAAGCAGGGGAAATAGGAAAAACAGGTAAAAACAGACGAAAATCGGGTTGAACAGATCATACAGGCAAAACAGAGAAACAAAATAAGCTTGGCATACAGGGTTCAATAATGCTGGGCCACTATATTTGATTCCTCATATAAATATAAATTGATTAGACCAGAGGGACTTTTAATGCAGGTCTACAGTTTGCAAGAATTGAACCAAAAAATTTTACTAAAGTGGCCACCTCAGGTTAGGGAATAGTGAAGGAGCATAAGATTTCAAAGATGATCTTGATTCATAAACTTCTTTGGGTGGGCAGATAAGTTGGCAAAATGAATTTAATTAAGTAAAAGAGATGTATCAAGATTCTTCACCTAGGTTTTCAAATAAAAAGTTATTAACTACGATTTTTTAATGAAGAAATTGACTTCGGTTAAGATGAACAAGGAAAAGATTTAGGTGCATTATAAGCAAAAGTAGAGCATTAAGAAATTAGCTTATCAGTGTTTGAAGACAAGGAATAAAAGCTAATAAGATGCTGGCTGGGCATAATAAATTGCAATGATTTACAGGAGCAAGAGGTTAAAAGTAAAACTGCGAAACAAAAATTGCGTAAAAAAAGATACCACAACAAGATATAAAAAAAAATATAAAAAAATAAAAAAAAAAAAAAAACAAAAAAAAAAAAATAAAAAAAAAAAAAAAAAAAAAAACAAAAAAAAAAAAAAAAAAAAAAAAAAAAAAAAAAAAACAAAAAAAAAAAAAAAAAAACGCCGCCCCATAAAGAAAAAACGTCAAAAAAAAAAAAAAAAAAAACAAACAAAATAAAAAAAAAATAAAGAAAAAAAAAACGTAATAGGAAAAAAAAAAAGAACAAAACAATCTAGGTCGTGTGTTCAAAGTAAAAAAAAAAAAAAGTACAAACATAAACGGTGAAAAAAAATAAATAAATTATAATAGCGTAGTTAGGCCAGTAAAATAATAGAGTAATTGTGCAACAAAGTTTGGGCCTGCTATTTTATAGAAAGACTCAGCTTAGATATGCTAAGAGAGAGTGCAACGTAAAGCAACAAGAATGATTTCTCTGGGTTTGAGAATAAGAGCTATGAGGAGAAGGACTGAAGAGTATTAGGAATGTTTCTGTTAGAAAGACCATTTCTCAGACAAAAAAGGACAAGTTCTACAAAAAACTACTTTACATCTATTGATAATACAAGACCGAATAACATTATTCGATAGTAGAAAGAGATAAAGTCAGAGAGAAACAATAAAAAAGAGAAAAAAAATAAGGAAGAAGCATGCACATCTTGAGTATATAAGAAGCGAAGCATTCAGTAATAGGTTATTTAAATTGGAAATGAGAGTCGCCAGAGGAGAGTTGTGTTGAGTGTGACTCGATTTGCAACATTTAAGAAAGGGTTAGATTCGTTGATGGAATGGGTATGGAATCATATAATATAATCTGACGAAGCCAAATATGACGGCGAGTTTTAGTCTGTGAGATAATATATTAATATTTAGATTTAATGCAGGTTTGACCATAACTTAAGTTATTAATGCATGTAGTGAACCCATGAAGTATTCATATTTAATATCATTAGTTTTGACTAAGCCAAATTAGTGGAATTTTAGTTACAGTAATTTACACAAAAATTGACACAGCCCTAAGGGTGCTTTGTGGAATTGCAATGTAGCCATGTTTGAAGAAAAGGATAGTGGGTTGATGGGACAAGTTCTCGGATAAGGCCCATGTGGCTTATTAACTATAATTACTATTCATTAGAGTGGACCGAATCACCCCCTCTAAAAGAGGTATAGGCTCTACCGGTCACCCCGAACCCACATAATGCATAATACATCTAGATAACCTTTTTTGAGCCAGAATCGTCTCAAACCCACAAGATACGTAATTCAAATTGTACTTATATAGAACTTAAATTTAAACTAACGAATGAAAAAAAAGTATAGGAGTGGAAAATGAAAATTAGAGTTGAGAAGAGAAATATTCGATATGATATGAATATGAATATAAATTTAAATTCTAAATGAGATGTGAGTATCTGGGCCCAAAATGCAAGTAAATAAGGAAAAGATCATAGATTTCCGAAAATGGCGAATTTACCAAATTTCGAGACAATGCCTTAGTACAACTGACTGGGAATAAAGAGTTTAAAGACAAAACTGTATTTTATCATGTGGGAGCATGTTAAGGCAAATCTTAAATGATATTCAAGTCAGTAATGTTATTAAAGAATAACCCATATAGAAAGGTCGGCAAAGAGAAAACACTGTTTGGTGGAATAGAAGATGAAAGAGAGTAAAATATAATGAAAAGCGTAATGTTTTAAAAATATTCAAAGGGTAGTAATAGGGAAGAATGATTTAGAAAATTATAAGGAAAAATAGGAAAAATAGAAAATACTTTAACATTTGTAATAAAGAAAGGCAAAGAGAGAGACAGAAATTAAATTGATAGGACGATAGTTTTATAATAAGGACCCAAAAAAGGTTTTTTTAGCTTTTATAAAATTTAAAGAAAAAAATAGAAAAAATTTGTTAATCCAATTAAAATTGATGAGAAAAATGTTATTTTAGAAGTTATAATTGTTTGCAAGTCAACAATTTCAATGAGCTTATTTGCTTCAGTGTTACTGAGGAAAGAAATTAGATAATAGGTTTGAAGAGAACTAATAGTTCTTGAAATAGTATGTAACAAAATAGAAACATCAAAATTCTTCCAATTAAACCTAACAAATATATTAATGTTTATTAGATTATTTTATCCAAGTAAAGCTGAAGGCCCTGATGGAAATAAATAATATAATATGGAATAAAATTAAATAGAAAGGAGGGTAAGTACCAGCATTGCAAAGGCGAGGAATTTGATTTTTAAAGCAAATCACTATAACATTTGGTGAAAAGCGATACCAGATGACTTAGGAAAAGATATTAGGACTATTTTGTATAAGAAAAAGGTTAGTAGAGGAAGATTTATGGAAAGGTGGAAATATAGCAGTTAGAAAAAATAAACATCACTATCTAAGAGTATAGTTGTAAAGTTCTGAGAAAGTTTAAGATAAAAGAATACAGAGCAGAAATATATTAGAAAAGATAACATAGGTATTAGTATGAACCCAGCAACGGGAATTCTGAAAGGGTAAGAGTGCATGTCTGACAAAACCTTTTAGAATTTATGGGGAATATATAACATCACTGGGCCATTGATCTCGAGGAAGAACATTTCCACGAATTTGATATTGTATATTTAGCTTTGGCAAAAGCTTTTTGATAAGGGTTCCCCACACTGAAGGCTGATGAAGTTATTGCAATGTGGCTATAGTATGGAGGAAGTACATTAGTTGTGTTAAAGAGTGGGTTGTGGACATACAGAAAACAGCTGTGTACCAACCTAAATGCAATAAATACACTCCATCGGGAAAAGTGAGAGTCGGTGTTCCCACAGGGAGTTCATGCTGGGGGCACACTATTGTTTTCTCTCAGTAATATAAATGATTTAGACACAGGAGCTTAACATCGCAAGGTTTCGACAGTCTATGCAGGATGATACCCAGAAGTGGGCCTCACCACAGCCAGCTGAGGATTAGTGAAAGGAATGGTATAAAGATTCAAAATTATCTTAATAAACTTTTGTGGGCTGGGCACGATAAGTGGCAAAGGAATTTTTTGAATAGTAAAAGTGTAAGAGTTCTTCACATAGCGTTACTCAAATAAAAAGTATTTAACTATGATCATTGGAATGGGGACTTGGCTGAGAGTCTGTGACCAAGAAAAGGTATTTAGGTGTGTTATAAGCAGTAATTTGAAAGAGTAGCTAACATCTAGTGCTTTTCGGGAAGCTGAAAAGAAAGTAAACTAAACGAATGCTGCGGCATTAATAGAATCGCAATGTTGTTACAAGCAGGAAGTGCAAATAAACTGACTTATCAAATAGCTATGTATAGGCCAGTAATAGTAGTATTGTTGCACAAGTTTTGGGCCCCCTTATCTTACAGAAAGACCACACCTCTAGATATGGCATAGATGCGAGTGTGCAACGTAGTGTGGAGGCACAAGGATGGAGTTTCTGGTTTGAGGGTAGAGCTATGAGGAGAGGGCCTGAAGGAGTTAGGAATGTGTTCTGTAGAAAGACGATTTCTTAGATGAGGCGACATGATACAAGTCTACAAAATATTTGCGAACATCTATATGAATAATACAGGAGACAACATAAATTTTGCCATAGTGGAGCCATGTACACAGTGACAGTGCGCGCATATAAGAAGGTATAAATTAAATAGAAAGCTGCCGATCTGATATAAGAAAGCATTGCACTTTCAGCCTTTAATAGCGCTCGTTAGCATTGCGTTACTTAAATTTGTGACCATGTATGTTCCTGCCAGCGAGTGGTGAGGTAGAGTGTGACCATGGCAACATGTTAAGATAGTTTGGATAGGAGTCTGGAGTTGGTATATCAAGTGAAGTAACATTTAGACGAAGCCAAATTGGTGGGTTTAGTTACAGTTATTAATTTAATGTATAGTAGATCTGCAATGTGGACCCACCCCAACTACTTAGTTAGTAATGCAGTGGAATGGTTTGGGATACATATATGATATAGGATATGATGCATCTATTTATTGACTAAGCCAAAATTGATGGGATTTCTGGAATTTTTAGTATACAAGTAGTATGACAATGCGCTAGTGTGCCTTGTGGATTTGCACGCATGAGCATGTTTGCGTTTGTGGGCGTTGACGGGAACAGTCTCGACAGCCCTGTTGCCTCTTATTGTCTCTATATTTCTAAGTTAATAGTTATTATAATATTATATTTATTTATATTAAGAGTTACTCTAAGTATATATAGATAATAGACTAAAAAATTAACTTCTCGAAGTATATTATTATTATTTATATATTATTATTATATTAACGATCTCATAATTATAATATCTTTATAATATAAATTTTTATAGATATATATTATAATATATATTATATTATATAATCATTTATATATATTATGATATATATCTAAATATATAGATATATATATACTATATTATTATATATAAATTAAATATTATTATAAGATGTCTATATAATATGAAGCGTGAGGCCCAAAAGTCTGACCTGCAGATTTCTCTGGAGATGTGGGGGAGTAACCAGTTTAAGGCTGTATGCATTTCAAACAAAGTACTTCAATTCATTCAAACAATTAAAAATTGAACATTGTTAGCATAAAAAAAACTTGATATTTTTGGTCAGGAATTTTTCTTTTAAATGGCAGTTGTCGTTATTAAATGGCTATATTTTAGATGCAATTTCTATTTGGCAGTTTATTTGTCTGTGTCAGATACAGATAAAACCATGTTCTTCATTGGTCGAATGGTCCCTGCAATGCCAATGTCCGAAAAAAGTAGTTGGAATCCCTATTCTTCTCATAATCTGTGTAGATCCATACTCTTCAATGTTGTCATTAGCACTTAATTCACCTAAAAGTTTGCACAGAATATGAAACATACGCGCTTCGATTGCAACATCCATCTTTTTGAGGATGCCTTCTTTGTTTCTTTTCAATTTACTTTGTAATATCCTATCACGTGTAATATGTTACTTTGCTTGGTTCCTTCTAGACATTCAGAATCTTCATCCATTCATTTCGCTAGTTTTCTTTCAGATCCAAGAGTCCTTGGCATTTTTGTTAAAATAATTTCAAATTATTAGCAAAATTTAAAAAAAAATAATTAAATTATTATGAATTGCTGCATTATTTTGCTAAAAAAGTAAGAAGGAAAAATGTGAAAATAGACCCATTTTTGAAACCCTGTGATTAATATGAGGAAAAACTCTTATTGGCAGGTTAGTTGAGGTGATAGATGATGTTTTTGGTTTAATTTGGAAATGCTTTTCTGAATGTAATTCAAAGTAGGAATTGATGATAGTAAAGCGTGTGTAGAATATATATTTGAAGTGATTGGTTTAATATTTAATAGCAGTGAGTGTAAGGCAGGGATTGTGTATATGTCAGCTTGGTTATTTCAATTTGTTATGTGGCATGGGTATGAGAAAGAATTTATGTATTACGTCGGTTAGAGGAGCAGGGGATTATGATAGAATAATGGAGAATGTAAGAGAGCTGAGGGTTCCCTGCTTATACCTATTATATGATGGATGATTTTGTTTTATGTGTCACTCGCGAATGTTGAAGTGACACGGTTATTCAGAGGATTGGAGAGAGATTTGCGGGTCGTAGGGTGTGTTAGAGAGGATGGTGGGTTTATGAATATTAAATGTAGATAAGTGTTAGGTTTGATGGTTCTCAGTGGTCGGTCCTTTCATCCATGAGGTGCTGTGGAACTTGCATGTCGGGCGAATCCGACACTGGTGAAAAACTTCTGTGAAGATACAGCACAAGGCTGGAGGGTTTCCAGGCCTCCCGTTAGTGGTTGACGTCTGAAGCTCCCAATGTGCGCTATATTACTGGCCACAGGTGCAGCTATCACTGCTGTTTCGATTCAATACTAGATCAAACTCTTGCTCGTTTGGCCCACAGTGATAACAGCCCGCCAAACTCAAAAACCTCCACTTCCAAGATAAGAAAACAGAAGTAAGAGACGAAAGCAACGAAAGCACAAAAACTTATCTCAGAATATGGGGGAAAGACAGCAGGTGAAGGAGGGAAATACCCTGACACTATTCCTGTTGCAGCAAAGACGAAGCAAGAGTAAGGAGGCAAAAGGAAGAAGAAAGACTGAGCTAAAAGCGTGGACTAAGGTAAGAATTGCGAGGAAAGATGTCCTCAAAATGATATAATTATATTCAAGGAATATTACACGAAATAAATGGCTATGCCTTGGAAATTGAACAATATACAGAAAAGGAAATGATTTGTCCCATTCAACCCCACAAACGTTTACCTGTTGATGTTATTTTTTGCCTAAACCTAACAAGTCTCCAAATATTTGTACAGAAAAGTCCCTAACACCTTTATGACTCGAACGTGAATCCATCTGCTACAAAAAGGATCTTTATCTGAGGAAATTCTCTCTACAATCCAAAAACTAATATATTATTTCGACTGAAAAACAATTTTTCCTAACCCCTGCATTACTACCTAAAGCCTATTTCCCCTATCCACTGACGCTGCACATCAAAATATGGTCATCGTATCCCGATGTTAGGATACATCATTCCGCTATGCTTTCATATCCTACTTTTTCGGTTTCGTTGCATATCTGCAATTAATTTCTGACCTCTATGTCCTATATCATTTTTTACCCACCATTGCACAAGTCACAATTATGGAATCTAAACATTTGTAAGATTATCAATCCTCTTATCTTATCTATCCCACTTATGTCACTCTAGTCTGGCACCTGGGAAAACTATATTACTCTCACATCGTTTCTTATTTATTATTCTTATTTATTGAAAGTTCCTATTAGGTGGGTAATCGTATCATAGACGTTTTTTCCACAGTTAGCCACACATGCTATCAGTGCTTCCCTTTAGGAAAAACTCAACATTACCATTTGGCCCTCTCTCTGATCCCTCCCCATCTGGAAAGACAGTCCAAATCTGGTAACTTGCAGGTCACAATAAATTTATTTTGGAATAGGTACTAAATTATATTTATCTTCTATTTTGTTTAACATGCAAAATGGTATGATTTCCTATCTGCAAGAGCCCTATCTATTAGGGCAGGCAAATACACTGATTAAAGACGATGAAATTGAGGTTATTATTAATTAAACAACAAAAGATATTGTTTTTACCGATCTTTTTACAGTGTATTGGATCGGACTTTTTCTCATTGTAAAGTGTACTTTGAAAAAATAATCTAAAGAGGCATGAATATGGATATTTCACATTGAAGGTCCTATTTCTTGTCAAATGATATAGAGGGACAATCTTACTTGAAAATGAAATAATTAGTCCTTTTGATTTATCAGAAGCACAGAAATAGACTAACAGTTTCTCTAAGTTATATCTTTGATCCAATTGATTCTCTTACAATTGTACAGTTAGGTTCGCTGAGCCTGCAGACTGCTGTTTGTAGGCTTCTAACTAATTTAATTTAACTGTATTTTACATTTGTAGTCACTATCATAGCATTTATATTAATTTACTTTTAAATATTAATGTATATCTATATTTATATATAGAATGAAGTCTGAATGACAAAAACTCAAAAGTGACTTAAGGGATAAAATAATAAAAGTTCAGAAAATATTGAAATTAAAATTCTCACATGCATATACCAAGATTGTAAGAAACATGGCAAGGAGGATGTACTGTGCGCATTGACTAAATAAATGATAGAGCTTTGAGAGAAAGAAATCAAACTGTTTGATTCACTAATGCACTCAGGTCCCCACTCCCCAGACCCCAGTCTCTACTGAGTACTCTACTGAGTACTAACTACTGTGCTGTGACTACTGTCAAGCTGATTATCACTGGGCTCATCAGAGCGTGATCAGCCACATTTAATATTGATATGACTGATAATCTGATTCTATCCTCAGTCGTATCAATATCGCACCAAGTGAGAATGGATAGTGGTGAAAGAGCAATCGACAGCGAACGGCAGTTAACAGGACCTCTCTTAAGCTAGACCGGCTTTAGCATAATCATCTGCTCTTCAGTTGGCAAGATCTTCAGAATTTCCTAGTTCTAAGATATTGCTATCAATAAATACTAAGTTTTTGCGAACAGTCATACACACAAAATCATATTCATGCGAGGCCTGTACTTATGCTACCTTTGTATTTCCCTTTAAAAAGTACACAGTTTTTCACTATACGTACGTTCTTTGCTAACACGTGCGGCATTTCTATCATATTTCTGATTAATACAATTATTGATTAAAAGAATGTACAAAAAACCTTTTAATAATGAAATAGATGTTTCTTTAAAGCAGAGTTTTTCAACAATATTATATGAATTATATCAAAATTTCAGAATATAAAATAAAAAATATGGGAAACCATAAAAATTTTGAACACAAACCAAGGGCTTCCACCTTGCTAGGAAATGTCCAAATTAAAGAGCATTATTTGCTCGTAACACGAATATCTGGTAAATATAATTGCCATCAAACATGTAATTCCCACAAAATGGAAAAGTAAAAAACTGATCAACAACAAATTTAATTTACTTGTTTTTTTTCATGAGAAACCCTTTTTTCCGCGAAAAAACGAGCGTTGAATTTTCCAGAACCATACCCTTAAGTATTATCAGGCTACAGTGCGCTATCCATTTTCGCGTCTCTACTCTTCCTGGCCGAGGTGAGCAGATACCATTCCTGATCCCCCTATTATCCCTCTCGCCTCTCGCCTTGTTAATCCTATAGACTTTTTTCTTACAATCCACTTCCTCCTTCTCAACTCAAATACAACTTCCTTCAAATTCCATCTATTTATTACTCAAGCTTGCAATCTCCTCTTCCCTTGAACAAACACCCATCTGCTGCATTCAAAACACCAAACAGGGGCTATTCACTATTCACCCTCTCACAGTCCCGACAGTCGTCACACAGAGCAACATACTTTAATTATTATCAACTTACTAACTTGTACCCTACTGTTTTACCAACACATTTAGATATCGCTTAAAGCCTAAAAAGAAATAACTAATATCTAATAACAAGTTAAAAATTATCATTCTACTAACTGCTCACCTCCTGGTTCTTTCTTTTTTTATTCCTGGAGTCTAACTTTAAACTGTATTAAGATTGAAGACCTATCTGGCATATGCAAACAGAGAAAAAGGAGCGATATAGCGTTGCAACGACCACCAAGTCATTATATAAATACAATCAGATAATCTGACTCATACAAGAATAGTTCCTCAGATACTAATAAAAAATAATAATAATAATTAAAAGAAAACCTTTTGAGGACTATAAATTCCCACACATTACCCCGCCCCCACAAGATAGATGTTACTGGTCTTTCAGAGATTCCACTACTCTCTCCCAAACATCCTCCATTTCATCGCTGACTGGATCAGTCCATACATTTGAACCCCGGAGAGAGCGGCCTAATGTGCTCAAACAAGAACACCAAAAGGATAATATATCTATATACTAGACAGTCAAATAAAAAATTGTTTTTTTTTTTTTTTTTTTTTTTTGCTTAACCCAAATATATGCGGGGGGTTTTTTTTTTTTTAATAAATCAATATATACATTTTTACACTGGACCCATCAAATTCTCATTTCATGGCATCATTGTGCGGCGATCCAT
>JABUQX010089673.1:0-21753 GCA_015478945.1 Trachelipus rathkii
CGGCGTTCGGAACGAAAACGAATTTGCACAAATAGACTTTATCTATTCCCGAGCGTTCGAGAAACTCTTTCGTTAATTCTACCATTTTTTTCATCTTTTCTAGGCTGTTCGAAGAATTTCTGAGATCGATGGCGACGAGAACGGTATTCGAGGTTAAATATTCTTTAAGGGAATCTGTTTCCGTTTTAAAATAATGCGCCAGTTGTTGCGAACGGGGGACGCTCACGGCGTAAAGAGAGTCGCTAATTTGCATCGCACAGACGTTGAAGAAATTCATGCTTTCTTTTATCTGCTCCTTGAATGAATTTTATAATATAATGTGCGTCTATCGAAATTTTTTTTTAATTTCTATTTTTTTCGTTCAAACTAGGATTACAATTAGCTTTAATAATTACAAAATTTAAAATAAATAAAAAATATTTATAGCCATATTGTTTAGAAGTCGATTAAAAAATAAATTAAAAAAATGTTTATCGTTTCATTTTTTATTCGAATTATTAATTTTTAAAATTTTTTACATTCAAAAAACGTATAAGAGTCGGGCGCATCGAACTCAAACGCGAAAGAAGAGAAGGAGGCGTGGAAGATGTCGGTCCCAAGAAATAAGAAGTATTGTATGAACATACGTATGTGTGGCGACGCTAATTTTCAAATTTTTTTGCCACATTTGGCGAATTCTTTTCACGGGTTTGCCAAAAATTTCTCTAACGAAAGAAAGATCTTCGTCGATATTGGCCAAAAGTTCAATAGCGGTGAGCAGCACCAACCGAACGCGACGTCGATGCTACTCCACGACCATGTCGTCGGTAATAAAGGCGCCGCCCTTGATACCGTGACGGAAATAAAGAAAGAATCAATAATATTAGAGATAAAAGATTACGAATTGTATTGTTTGAATATTGGGGGTGGAAAGGAAAAGCTATTTAAAATAGATTTATGGAATGAAATTTTGAAATACTTCGAAATTGTCGACGAACTAGAAAGAGTTTTAAAAAGTTTTGAAAGAATAAACCACGTTGACATCTCAGCAAAGCATATCCCGTTCGTTATTTCAGTCCCGCGATCGGGAAAAGTCATGTTACTCTTACCAAAAAAAGAAAACGTAATTTTTACGTTGATAGATATTCTTTCGAAACGGCACAATTTGGCGTTTAGAAAATTATTGAGTTACGGTAAGCATCGGATCGACCTTCGAAGAATCGTTATTAAAACCGAAGGTGATAGAAAAAAGTTGATTTTATTGCGAGTATCAGCTGTTGAGAGCAACGAAAAAAGAATAACGAATTTTATGATAGGGAGGCGCTTGAATAAGCTATTTCCCCAATTACAGTATCGGGTCGATCGAGAAAAAAGCGCGCCAAAAATGAAGTACAATTTAGCGCTAAGACTTAATCCAGAATCGCGCCTTTTAATGAACCTTATTAATAAGAGAATGGAATATTTCTTAGGCTACGGAAATTGCCCTCACGCTACGGGTGTAAACGGCGAAATATTTCACGAAAATATTGTGAAATGGGTTATGGATTCCAAAAAACCCGATACCTCATTACCGAATCTATACAACAATAGCTTGGACGAATACTCGAGTCTGATCGGTTACTGCATCGAGATAGCGCGAACGACGAATTTGAAAGCGGCGCTGGAATTAATCGATTCCATTATCAAGCGCGCCAACGACGCATATTTAGAAAAATGGGTAACGCCTAATATCAGCGATAAAGAAGAACGCGAAAGAGTGGGAGCCAATACGTTGACCGTTGCGTTTTTCAGTCAAGATCTAGAGCGCCTAGAAACCATTCTATTTCGTCCCGCGGAGGTTGAGGATGCGGTCGAAAAAAAAGCCAAAAGAAGTCCTTATCGAGGAATACGGGTTTTTCAGGACGAATCGACGCTAAGAGATGGCGAATTAATAAAGAGGACCATAAAATTTTACGATAAGATTTTCTGGTTTCGAAGAATTTTAAGTTTGTGTTGTGATAAATGTTGCGGGCGTAAGGGTTGGAAAAATTTCTTGAGCTATACTGAGCAACCGAGAATAAACGATAATACGTTCGAGGGGGAAAGCGGTATTAAAATTCGTTGTCGCCGTTCCAATTGCAACAGTAAAACTAGCCCGAGCAACAATTACGACATCGATGGTGACAACAGCAGCAACTTAATCATTAGACGTTTGGGGGTTCGATATTCCCAGAAAAAAAGCGTTTCGATAAATTTTATCACGGAGATCGGTAAAAGAGAGGCGTTGCGTCCAAACAGGGATTATTATGATTTGAAGTTGTGCTGCGTATTCGAAGCGTTGCAAAAAGGCGTTTTTGGAATTAACTCCGTGGGCACTGATGTAATTCAAGATTTCCGAATTATCTGGCCTCTGAAGGAAGAATTAAAACGTCAACGAAATTTAGATTTCGATGAAATTCAAAGTTTGCTTTGGTTGGACAGCTTTGACAATTTAGATATAATTCTATTATAATTTTCTTTTATGTATAGTTTTGCATTATGCCTTCAAAAAGTGATGTTTTTAACTAGCATAAAAAACATTTTTAAATATGGATAAAATGTAAATTTAATCAATAAAAAATAAAGACAAGCGTTCAGGTTTTACAATCCCTTTTCCTAAATATATAAAAAGAGCATTATGAAAACTAATCTTGGAGTTTTTGTTTCCCATGAAAGGAGTAAAAAAACGTAAATTAATTTTGTTTATTTTTTTATTAATTAATTAAACAAATAAAAAAATAAATAAATAAATACAAAAATAAAATGAATATATTCATATACAATATAAAATATATAATATAGAAGAATAAGAAGAAGAAGAGCTTTGATTTTACGAGCATCAGCAGTTGGAAACGGAAGGGTGTAAAGAAATGGCCGAAGAAGGGAAAATAGATTATGTACGCGTACGAGTGTCTGGATTTAAAACTCTTTTTCCCAGTTGTACTTTACAATGCCCATTTTTTGAAAAAAGCGACGAAGAATTAATCCCCGAGACCGTTGACATTGAAGAAAAATTTAAGAATGACCATTTTAAGCAGCGCGAAACGCCGACGGAAATCGTTGATGAACGCGCCCACAGTAACGCCACTGCCGTCCCCAAAGGCGCGAAGAACAAAAAGTCCGCTATGTTGGATATCACAAATTACGATTTGTATCTGCTGGGTATGAGAAAGGAAATGAGTTTCAAATTTCGAACAAAATTGTGGAGCAGTATTTGCGATCACTTTAGTATTTCTGAAAGACTTAAACGCGTAGAAGAACATTTTAAAAATCTACGCAACTTCCCTATTCCAGCAGAGTATGTACCGTTCGCCTTTTCCGTTCCTACAACATCGTCGTTAATAATATTAATACCGAAGTGTTCTCGTCTCCTACACGATTTGATGTTTCAGATTAGTCAAAGACTCTACATGAAAATGACGAAATTGCTTTATGACGAAATGTTCGTTTTGAAAAAAATATTTCTTCAGATGTTAGGCGATCGCGGATGCGCCTTTTTACGACTCGCGGTTACCACTAAGGGAAATATAGAAATTGATTTGATGAAACATTTGGAAACTTGCTGCGACGAATTCATCTTCGAAATCGACGACCGAAGCAACATATCGCCCGCGATATACGATCTGCGAATGTATTTATGCGACGATATGCTATGTTATGTCAACTTTAGCGTAGAAAACAAAGGAGGGGAAAGAGTTGAGAAAACGAAATTGTTTTTAGGATACAGAGACTGCTTTCACCCTAGAACGAAAGACTATTACGAATTTCATCGAAAAATTCTAAATATTAGGAATTTTAAAGATATCGACGATATATCTTTTGTGAATTTACTTTCCGGTCGTTTAGATCAATACGAATATCTCGTCGGGTATTGCATTGAAATAGCTCGGACAATGAGGAGTCCGAGAGTGGCGCTGAAACTAATTTCTTCGATTAAAGAGCTCGCAAACAAACTTTGGTCGGAGAACCAAGCTTTAAACACCATCGCGCGTAAAGCAGATGGTAAAAATTCGATTCACGATACTTTAATCGTCGGATTCGTTACGCACGATATTAAAGATTTAGAAAAAATCTTGAAGCGACCATACGTTCTCGACGATGAAGAAATTGAAGAGGAAAAGAAAGAGGAAAGAGATAGGAGACTCCTTTTGCGCGACGTCATGGAATATTCTAAAAGGGGCCCCAGCCTCCATCGCCTAGCGATGATTTCTACAGTGGACTATTACGAAAAAATTTTATTATTTTGTCAAAATCTCAAAAAAGATTGCGGGTCGTGTTATAGGCAGATTAGAGAAGGACAATTTTTGTTCAGTTTTAATGAATTGAAACTTTTTAAGTCAGAGGATGGTTACTGCTTTGAATCTAATCCCAGCCCCACCGATGATACGCAATTAGGGATTCTATGCCCTTTGAATGAACGAATTTCTGTGAATTTTATCATGGAAGACGGGACGAGGAAACAATTTTCGGACGAGAAATTTAGAATACGAATGTGTTGCGTATTCGATGCTTTGCAAAAAGGTATTTTCGGAATGGATGCTGACCGCTATCTTTATCGTAATTTAATTCGAGATTTACGAGTTCTTTGGCCTCTAGAAGAAGAGTTAAAGCTAAACAAGCGCGAAGGCCACCTCCCAGATTATAATGAGCGTAGAAAGCTTTATTTCCTAAACAAGTTTAAAAATTTGGATATTATTTTGATGTGATTTGTTGTATTAGCCAAATAAAATATTATGTGTTTTACAATGTATTTGTGGATTTTTATCTTTCCTAAAAAACATTTTTAAAAATCTGATTAGTTTTTTTTTCGCTCAGGGTTTTTATATTAAATTTTTTTATTAAAAATAATACCAGAGTGATGTTCCGTATTTTGCGCGACGAGAGTTCAAGAAAAGAAAACAAGGTCTCATTCCCCATTATGAAACCTTACTATGTTACAGTGTTTCTTGAAAATCATAGAAATTTTCAAACATCACTTCTTGGGGTATAAACTATGAATAAGCTCAATAATTCTTGATATAGTGGCGAGGTCAAGATGCCTTAACGCGTAAATTTTTGGATAATGATTTTTAAAATCCCATCGAGACTTTTGAAAATTTTTTGCAGGCGTCTTCTATGCTTGCTATAAAAGCAACGAACCAACCAACCAACCGACCAACCGACCTTCCAACACAATATTAATCAGACGCATTCGGTTAAAGACTATTATAACGTCTAGTATAATTTACAAAAATGTTCTTTGAAGAGGATTATACAATCGTGGTACTTAATGCGAAGAGATATTTACGTAAGTTTGTAAGGTGACTTCAATAACTCTTCCAGTGAATTTTTAGTAACATTTATTTATTTATTATTAAGAAAATGAAAATTCATTCTCGATAGATTTATTCCACAGTTAAATTTAGCTACTTTTCCTGAACCGATTAACAGAATTTAGAATAACATTTATTTATATTTGTGGTTTTTGCTTTTAGAAACAATGAGTATTTAATCAATTTTAGAGTCTCGCATTTCATTGTTAAATTATTTATATCTTATATAGCTGAATATCTGGCCGAAAAAAAGTACGATATCCTCGACGATCCCTCTCCATTTGGAAGATTTGACGCAATCAGTCTAACCGGGATTGACGCAGAAAGGTATGTGAATTACAAGGAGACTAGAAGGCACAAGCGGGATAGGGAAGAAAAAGGTATTCCATTTATCTTTCAAAATCTGAAGATATCCGAAGAAAGAGCGAGATCTAAAATACCCGAGGTGAGTGAAAATGAAAATGCTTTAAATTTTTAAACTCCAACTCGAATAAGAAACCGGAGAAAAGTGTATAATTATTTATTAATTACATATTATTATTATTATTATTATTATATTTTATTATATTATATTATTATTTATTTTTATTATTATTATTATTATTATTATTATTATTATTATTATAACATTTCACTTAAATTAATGCGCCTTTTATATTTTCTCGAAGCGATCAATCAGCGTCAATAATTAAATAAATCATAATATTTTTTTCTTTCCTTAGCCGTTTTCGTTTCGGAGATTTATGGAGGAAGAAAAAAAAAGAAAGAAATCAGAAAATAGCAGAAAGAAAAGGGTTTTAAGATCGTCTCTTTAGACGCCAGCCAGGTCCTACCGTTGAAATCTATATATTATTTATTTATTACCTCATTAAACTTAAAATATCGAAACCTTTTTTGATTTATCGTTAGCTTGTTTTTTCGTTTTCTTATAAGTCGTATTTTTTATTTTTATTTGAAAGTATTTAGTGTTTAAATAAAAGATTTATGTTTTTTTTCCAATTTATTAACAATCCTTAGTAAATAATAATACAGCGATAAATATGTCACGTGTTATCTAAAGAAAAACTAACGAGCAAACAGAGTTAATAATGACACATATATAAGAAATCGTATTTTATTAACAAGGCATACAAACAAAATATATCAAAAAAATGTGATAAAATGAAAGCAAAAGAACACATATTAATAGATTTTTGAATTTAAGTTACAAGTATACACACAAAAATAAAGGACAAACATGTGATTATAAATAACGACAAAAAATGAAATACATAAAGCAACACTACAAATTTAAGATGGTATCTTTACATATTTCGCAACATAAATCGACGCGAAACACATTGCACGTTTTAAAAATGCACTTCATTAACTTTTTGTGGTATTTTTTATCTTTCAATGTCATTTCTATAGTCTTTCTTAGAACCATCAGTGGATACATTTCGATATCATCATCGTCCTCTTCTTCGTCGTCGCCGTCGCCGTCGCCGTCGCCGCCGCCGCTGCCGCCGCCGTCGCCGCCGCCGCCGCCGCCGCCGCCGTCGTCATGGTGTTCCCGGTCGCTGGCGTTCCCGTTTTCCTCTTTATCCCTAAGTGGTGGCGGTGGTTTGTATTTAGAGAAACGCTCGAAGATGGAGAAGGTGTTATCATTCTGAACAACCTGCATCATTTTTTCATACAGAATTATAGGCATGGTAATTTTGTGAGATGTTTGCATGAACCTATAAACGCTATCCGATATTTCATCGCTTTCCGCATCAACTTTCAACTCCTTTAGAACGCTTTTGACGTCAGAGTCGTAATAGGCGACGTAATCTAAAATCATATGAATATGGAAGCAAATAAGCTGGAGATTGTAGACGTGCTTAGTATTTAATTGCACGAGCGTCTGATTTATTAAATCCGGCATGCTCATTTTTTCAATATTTCCGTTACATTCCAAATTCAACACATCGACATCAAATGGTATGGCGTAAGCCTCGATGAAAGGCTTGTCCTTGAATCCCTCGACGTGAAGATTATTTATAATCATTTTATCGATTATGCTATGTCCTTTATTTAGAGGCCTGCCGAACTTGTTCTTATAGAACGGGAAGAAAATTGGCGTGCTCATTATCATCTGCACGTCCTCGTCGAACGTGTTGAAATTTTGCTCGATGCTTGTACGAATTGATTTCATTTGTTTGGCCTGCTTAAACAAAGGTAATTCTTTATCGCATCTCTTCAACATCAGCAAGGAATACAGCGAGTAAAAGCTGTTGAGGGACTCGCAAATGTTATTTTCCTTCAGCTGCAAGCTCGGGAATACTCTATTCTCGCTCACGAACTGCGCGATTTTTGAAAAGAAGAAGCTGTACGATTCTTCGTTCGTACTACTTTTATCGTTTACCGAGAGTAGAGGCGATAACTTCTTTTTCAAATTGTTAGCTTGCGCGTTCAGCGAAACGTGTTTGTTCTGCCCCTGCCTCATCGTCGCGTTGAGGTGATGCAAGAAATCGCCAAGCTCCGAAACGAAATCTAGAAACTTATTCGTTTTAACGCTGGTTTCATTGACGGTGTTTAGGGAGAACACCAAGTGCCTCTTTTCCATGGCGTCGTCGACCGGATAGTCCACATCGAACGAATTGGCTAGCAAAAATAGCTGGCAATTGACGCATATCCTGAAAGCTTCTCGGAAGATGTTTCGCAACTGCATTTCCTGATTCGGCGTCGTAACCGTCTTCAAAAGATCGGGCTTGATCATATGTCTCTTCTGTACGTCGCTCTTCCAGAGTACATTTACGCCACCGAACCAAGTTTGCGATTTGTTTTTTGAGGAACTTCCCGCGTCGTCTTTCGAAACGTTTTTATAAACTAAAGCTTTCGAATCATTCCCACCGCGCTCGCCGCCGTACTGTTGGGACGATAAGATCGCTGGACAGCTTGTTACTGTTAATTTAACGGGTGGGTTAATTTCCTTTTCGTGGACAGTGTAATGGTGGGAACTCTTTTTTTTCTTTCTATTTCGTGTACCGTCCTCTTTAAACGACTCGCCGTAGTCGTCGTTTTCTACATCGCTGAGAATCGCATCAACGCCGGCACCTGTTCTTTTCCTCTTGACTCGCTCCTCTGTCGAACGTTTTTTCACGGCTTTTTCTTTTTTCGTCGTCTCTTCTACGTCGTTAGCGACTTCTTCTACTATTGTCGTGGACGTTGTAGCTGCTTCTTCTTCTTCTTCTACCGATGCCACTGCCGATGATGTTCTTTTAGCTCTTTTACGTCTACCAGTGGCACTGGTGGTGGCTTCGTCATCGGCCGCGGACGAGAACGAATCAAGGCGACGTCTTTTTTTAATAGTAGAAGAAGAAGAAGAAGAAGAAGAAGAAGAAACCCTATAATCAATTTTGGTCTGCCAACAAGCTTTATCGGTGTCTACGGTCTTTATCCCTACCAAACCCAATGATGCCTCATCTGCGTCATCAACAATCTGGTATTGACCCCTGGATGCGTTTTCAGCTCGAGCGGTATTATCGAAAATATTTTTTTGCATTTGACTTTTCGTCGGTCGGCCAAGGAGGAATTCTAAAATTCTTCCGCAGGCCACCGAATCTTCGTGAAATTTTAGCCATATCGATTCAAGCGCCGAGGAAGGGACGCGCTCTTTGGCATTGTCTTCAGATTCTGATTCTTCGTCGGAGGCGTCCGGACCCACTGTTGGCGGTAAGCGGAAGGGGATGACGGCGTCGGCGGCGGTGGAGTTGGAGTGCGCGACTTCGGCCGTTTGGTGGTAATCCTCTATTTTTATAATTCCTTTATACGTTGCTTGATCTATGTAATTCACTAATTTCTCTTGATTCAAATAAAGAACATTATTGGAAAACGTCATTGTTTTTCTTATATTCGGAGATATCCGATTCCACGAGGTCGCAATTTTATCCTTCTTCTTTCGGATTATCGGTGAAAAAGTTTCGTTATGCCAGCTTTTAAGAACTTGGTCGGTTTGACATACGATGGATGACTGAGTTACGTGGTGGTATTTTATAAAACTGCTGGCAGAGACGTTACACATCAACGGAGACCCATTGTTCCACGTGTAACTCGTCGAAGAACAAAAGAGTTTTGGCGAGAAGTCGAAATATTTATCGTGGTCGACGAGCGTTGTAATTTTTCTTCTCCTTCTCAATCTTTTGTGCATTCGCAAGCGATGACGAGTCGCTGCTTCGACCCCACCTTCTTGTCCTTGCTGCAGCCGCTGCTCTTTATTCGCGTTGAAATTTTCGATGACGCGGTCTGTGCAACTCTTTATCAACGGGTGATTTACATCCTTTTTTGTCGAGGCCTCATCTACTATAGCCCCGTGGGTATTTTCTAAAAATCTCAAATTGGGCATAGCTGACGAGCTCGAACCGCCTTTAGTGTCGAAAGCCGATAAAGAGCAGTTAGCAAAAGATAATTTTCCGAATAGCGCCTTCTTCACGATCGTCATGAAATTCGACTTCCCCTCGTTACCTTTCACTCCGACCAGTATGGTTATCGTTTTTTCCAGCATGTTGTAAGAAGCTTGATTGATAGTGTACAATAAATGATGCATAAATTCATTATCCATGGTGCTAAGAAGGTTTCCGTAGCCGACGAAGGTCATCAGGTGCTTAAGCACGTATAGATACATTTTGTTCTTTTCGATTAATTTATACAGCCTATAAACGGGGTTTGATAATGGCGATTCGTCAACCGCCGCCGCCGCTTCTTCTCCTCCGGCGAATTCTTTTATGGCGTTAAATATGGTATCTATCAGCTCTTTTTCGCTCATGCTCTCCTTCGAAATCTTGCCGTTTGCGTGAAGGAAAACAAAGACGTTTAAGCCTTGGAATGCCGTATTCGCGTTCAGAAGATTATGAAGGATTAAGATGATTTCGTCAAAGTTCAACGAAATATCGTGAATGAGCGCCAATTTCTCAACCGATATTTCGTTTGATATCACCTTCGAGGTCCTCGCGAAAAGTTCGTTTTCGCATCCGCAAATCAAGTACCCCCCGTCGGCTTCTAAAACGTTCGGCCGATAAGACACTAGAGTCGGACCGCCGTCCGGTCCGCCGATGAAATCTTCATTTTTCGTAACGAACAGTTTCTTCACCGGTCCGGCGAACGGTTGGTTATGATGTTGGTTAAACGCGTTCGCCAACACGCTGGAAAAAGTATACGTCGACAGCTCGGCGTATCTTTTTATATCGGTATTGAATTCGTATTTAGTATTTTCTTTCCGATGCTCTTCTTCCCCCGAGAGTAAATATTTAGATATATTGCGCGACAAACCCGGCAAAAAATGTTCTTTGTGAGAGTGGAAATCGTATCGCAACAATATCTGATTTTCGGGTGACAATTCTTCTTTCGAAAATCTCGGATCGTCCCCGACTTTGTCAAGATCGTAATTGCGGGTATCGTCGCCGCTGCCGCTACCGCCTCCGTCGTCTTTGCTTTCGCCATCGTCGTCGTCGGCGTCGGCGTAGTTGACATTCCCACGGTGGTATTGATCATCGTCATCCGACGTCTCTTCGTCGTCGCTCTCTAGACCCCATCTTTCATTCTCGTAGAAATTTTTAGGTTTCTCCTTTTCCATTTTCCTGCTCAAAATATTTCGCATTTTAACGGTGTTAAAAATGCCTTCCATGATTCGATTTTTATCCAAAGGTTGGAGTAGAATATCCAAGCGATGAAAATTGATATTCTGCGTAGAGTAGAATTGGTCTTTTACGTACGTCGAATTGATTAATATTGTATTGAATTGAGACGGGTTCCTCATTTCCGGATCGGAGAGAATTTCGCACCTTATTCGTTTTATTTTATTCGCAGATGCCTGATCCTTGCGATAATTCGGGTCCAGCGTTAAAACGTTGTGAGAATTTTGAACGACCAACACGTCCTGGTGACGATTATCTCTCTTGAATACTTTTATGGCGGCCTTACTTTTATCGATTCTACACAAATAGACCGTGACCGTTTTCATTTTATAAGTATAACTCAAACTTTTTAAATTATCGCGCATCGCGTTATAGACTTGTAGAGCTCGGTATTTCTCCTTGTTACCGCCCGGCGATGGCAAGTTGATGTTTTCGACGTTGCGGTCGTTTAGGTCGTGGATCTCGGAACTTTCGAGGAGTGACCATTTCACCGGGGGGTATCTGATATAGTTTCTATTTTTCTCTAAAACTTTCTTAGCGTTTTCGTTTTTCGTTTCGCGCAAAGTTCCGGATAACATGGTATTTTCCAAGTCTATACTCACGGTCATAAGCGAGAGAAACTTCTGGTTGAGAAAATCTATAACGTATCTTAGATCGAAGTACGTAATCGCTTTAAAATATTCCACGATCTCGATCGGCCCCAAAGTGGAAAGGTAAAATGACGGGACGTAGAAGACGCTCTCTTCTTCGTCGTTGTCGAACACTTGCTTATTACCCGGCGTTTTCTTATTATTCGTGTTGTCGATAATCGTTCGTTTCCCGTACATATTTTTGAACTTTTCCGAGTGTAAGCCGCTCCCGAAATCCTCGCTCACTTTGGTTTTGGAGTGCGACGCGCCTCCCGATTTGGACGTTAAAACGCGTTGATTACCCGACTCGCTTTCCTCAATCGAACCCTCTTCCACCCGATATTTCTCCTTATCGTTATTTCTCTCGGGGTATTTTCTATCATTCGCCGTCGACAACGACTGGATTTTCTTCCCGTCGTCGTTCTCTCTTTCTTCATTCACGACCCTGTTCAAAAGGATAAATTTATTCTCCGTGTTTCTATCGTTGTAATTTTTTCCAATTTTCGCTTTATAGAATCGGTCCAATATATATTTGTCGACGATGGTCATTTCATCCGACGAGGACGGAAACATAAACTCGTAAATGCCATCGTCTTCTTTTATATCGTTGAATAAATCGCACCTTTTGTTCAGTATTTTAAATAATGACGGCGAAGAATCGTTGTTACCAAAAGCGGAAGATGACGACGCTTTTTCGGTTGGTTCTAGCTGACGAAGAATGAATTCTTCTACTTTGTCGACGAAATCGTTCCACATAATAATTTCCGCTTTCTCTTTCTTTTCCGCGGGTAATTCCATTTTCCAAAATTTAGGTGGAGGCTCGTAATACACGCGGCGGGAACCTCGTTTACAAGCCAATTTCTGCCTATTTCTTTCTTTTTGGTCAAATCGGTTTTTCATTCGATCTTTGTGACATTCCATCTCCTTTTTCAAAGCGCTTAAAAATGCCTCGGAATCGAAATTCGGGATTATTCTTAAATTTTTTCGAATAGTTTTAATCCTATTAATAACTCTCTCGTTAACCGAATATTCGTCGTCGTCGTCGTCGACATTCCGTAAATCATCGTCGGCGGTATCGCCATAATCATCCACATCATTATCATCGTCGTCGTTCTTCACCCCCAAGCTCGGTGCGCGTCCGTCCAGTACGATCGACACCAAGTGCGAAAAACAATTTTTGACATCGTATTTGTGACAATACTCCGCGCATAGCTTGTAAAACAAGAGTGGAATAAATTTCCGTTTCGCGATTTGAGCACCGAGTATCGGGGTGGTGTAGTCCTTCACGAATTTCATCCAGCCTTCGTTAATTTCGTACCGACAAAAGCTATCTACATCCAACGACCTTTTGAATTGGACGGCTCTCTCTTTCGAAAAATATATGAATCCAAAAACTTTGGCCTTTAAAACATTAACGAGGGCTTCTAAATCGTTAGTTTCCCTTTCAGCCGATAATTCCTTGACCTCTGAGAAATTCATTACGGTGTTCCAGACTTGGAGCAGAGAATTAAAATTTCTTTCTAAAATTTTCCTTAACGACGTTAGCACGGACACGTGTTCCATTCGGACGTAATTGAAAATCCAACTCCAATATAAGCAAAAATAAATGAAGCATGAAAATTCGTATCTAATTTTCTTTTCTTCGTAAGCGGCAGCTGGACCAGGAGAAGAAATAGCAGCGGTGGAGGCGGCGGTGGAGGCGTTTTTTTCTTCCTCTCTTTTCATCGGAAAATTTTTCCCCAAGAAGGCGTCCTTAACGACGAATTCTCTAAACGCTTCTTTATCTTTCGATTTATTCATTTTAAATTTATCATACATTTCTCGAAAGAGCTGATGGTCCCTGAAACAACCGCCGTCCTCGAGCTTTTCTTTTAGCCCGGCAAAAATACCTCGAAGACGGAGGTATGTGATGACGATTTTTCCTGAAAAAGTGAGAAACGAAAAAATGTCGGTCCTGGAGGTTTCTTCGCACAGGAAAAATATTTGTTCGTTCCAGTCGATCTCGCTCAATATTATAGGGTAAAACTGCCTCTGCATTTTCAAATACAAGTTATCCATTCCCGCGACCAACTTTCTTCTTTCTCGCAAGCTCTCGCTTTCGCTTTCGGATATATAATCCCAACTTATTTCCATCGCCTCCCAGGATTCGTGTACTGTTTCTCCTTCTTTGGCGGCGCCTTCCTTCACATCTTGGAATTTATTCATCGTTTCCGCGATAGCCATTAAATCGGGAACTTCCTCTTTCCTACCAGAAACAATATCGTCGAAACCGCCAATCGCTTTGAAAGATTTGTCTAGACGTTCGTAAAATCCGCTTACGTTGACGACCATTTGATTAAGATCTAATGCAGAAAGTGTCTTTTCTTCGAACAAGATCGCACACGTTATTTGAAAATACCGTTGTTCATAATCGAAATCTCCGTGTAGGTGTTCATCGGTCCCGTGTATGACGCTCAAAATTTCGTATAGGTTAGGCCTTTCGGATACGTTTCGATGTTGATAACATCTTAATTCTTCCAGCAATTTCGTTACTAGCCTGGGGTTTAATTTTTCCGTCGTTGCCTCTAACTCTTTGCTCATTCGATTCTTCGTTGACGTTTTACCAATGTCGGAATCGAAAGATTCATCTTCGTCCTCGTCATCGTCTGCCTTTTTCGTGAATCCGATGTAGTTGGAAACGTCGGAAAGCGAAAGCATATCGTTGTAGCAAATATTGTAATTCAGCCCCTCGAGGAGATTCATGAGGGACGCGTTACGTTCTAAGGTAAGTAATTTGGGGCTTTCCCTGTGTATTCCGCAATTAAATAACGTATCGGGCCAAATTTTTTCCGCGCCTTGCAGCTGTAAATATAGCGATAAATTAAACGGAACGCAAAAATGTTCCTTAATGATTTTGACGGATGCGATCCCTTCACACATTTTAAAGGATGGAAACATGTTTTGAATTACCGAAACGAATTCTCTGGAACGAAAATCGCTCAAGTGACAAGACGAAAGAGGGTGATTTATGTAACAATATTCGTTTCGTTCTCGGACCCCGAGATCGTAAATTTCTTTAAGACCTTTGGAAAGAGTTGTTTTAAATTTTGTATCAAAGCACGATTTGCAAATTTTTTTCACCCGGAAGCGGTTGACTACGTAGTCGTCGAAAAATATTCTCAGATCATTACAACGATCGAAATATTTATCGTGTCTTTGCTCACGGTTTAACGATGAATATGACAAATCTCCATTGAAAACATAGCCATTACTTTCCATCAACCGTAGATATAGCTTGGGGTTATTCACGATGTTATAAAGGACGCAAAACCTATTGGCCAATATCAAATTCAATTGAGACAGCGACGTGACATCAGGATCGAATGAGGGGTTGATGATATAGCTGCTATTTTTCATCTGAGAAATATACATTTCTTGAGATCTATCGTTTTCTCCATCCGGTTTATCACCACCTTGAGATTGAGCCCCCGCGCTTTCTTCTACTTCCTCCCGTTCATCATCTTCTCTTTCATCATCATCGTGGTGATGGTCGTCATCGTCGTCGTCGTCGTCGTCGTCGTGGTCGATCCCGCTTCTTGCTCTGCCATTACCTCCTCTCCTTTTAGACGATTTTCCTTCAGAGGTCGATTTTTTCTTACCTTTCTTATCTTTATTATTCTTTTTGCTCTTGAGAAACTTTTCTTCATCGGATAATATTTTGTTAAAGATGTCGTAGCCTTTTTTCTCATCTTTGCCTTCTCGGTATAAACAAATATTATTTTCTTTATTGGTTAATAAGAAGGCGCCGTAGCAACATATTAGCTCAAAATCGATGATGGTTTTTTGCAAGATGAACTCGTTTCCCAGCACCCGTTTAATTTTGAAAAAGAATTCCAAATCCCAGCGCTCGTCCGATTTATCATTTTGCATGATTTTCGACTTCTTTAAGAAATCAATTTTTTTTACCAACTGGTCAAACGTCTCTCTCGAATAAATACCAAAGTTGGTATAAATAGAATTGGGGAAGAGAAGAAGAATGTGACGTTCTCTTTCAACGTTCGTTTTAGAAGGTAACCTCCGTTCTATTTCTTCATCCGCGATAGAATCCTTATCGACTGACACGTAATCACCAAAGTTACTCAAATTTATTTCTGTTTTTTGGCGGAGAATGTTAAGGCCACCATCGTCGTCGTCAACGTCTACGGCGGCGCCGGTGGCCTTACTTTCGTTTCCGATCCCGCTATTCACGTCGTCGTCCCTAAGAGCGCTCTCCTGACTGCTCTCCTCTTGAACGTTCTCGTCGCGATGAGTACTAACCGGTAAATTTTCTTCATCGGCAACGCTTACGCAAGAGCTTTCCGACGAAATACGTTCGTCCCCGTCAACGTCTACAGCAGCGTCAGTATTTTCTTCATTTTCGATCCCGCAATTCGCGTAGTCCCTACGGATGCACTCCCGACAATTCTCTCCTTCATCGGTAACGTTGACGGAAGAGGTTTCCGAAATTATTTCGTCGTCAACGTCTACAGCGACGGCGTTGGTATTATTCTCGTTTTCGTATTCGATTTCAACTTTTCCATCGTCCCCATTATTACACCCCCGACTATTTTCTTCTTCAGACTCCTCGGCGCGAAGAGTAGTAGTGATCTCGTCGTCGTCGTCGTCGATATCGCCGATGGAAGGGCTAGATGCCGATATGCTCTCATCTTCTACTACGATTTCCGCGTTCGTATTAATTACCGCGCTATCGACCTCTTCCCTAGTGGAGATACCGGATGGCGACGTAATAACATTATCGTTTCCATCGCCGGGAATTTTTTTGTTGATCAAAAACACGGGAACGTACGGGCTCCCCCCGGGTTTACTATTCAAAGGAAGCATTACGTTGGTGGTTCCGGTTTTATCGAATTTGATAAACCGATTGCCTTTCGCGCAAGATTCAATGGCCGCGTCGATTTTTTTGTAGCACCGTAGAAAATTCAGAAGGGAAAAGAGGTAGTTGTTATCGCTACTACCTTTGATATAGAACACGATCTTTAGACCCTCGAGGTTGTATTTCGTTAAAAAGTAGAAACCAAAGTATTGGTTGCCGTATTGTTCTTTCATATTTTTCTGGCTATAGTTTTGATAATTCACGGGCGATAAATCTTCTATTTGATCGATCAGCGGTACGAGCTTATGGAAATTAATTTTTTTTTCTGGTGGCTCTTCGAAAAATTTCATTTCGGTGTTGTATTGGTTAAAAAACTTCTCGTACTTCTGCTCTGATTCAGTAAAACATATTTCTTCCAAAACGGTTGAGCTAGAATCGCAGATCGGTTTCAGTTTTTGGTTCAATTCGTTAGCCAATTCGCAGAAGGTATCGAAAACATTCGCCTCCCACTCCTCTTCCATTAGCACGTTTTCCTCAATACCCGCGCGTTTGCTTTTCTTCAAAAAATCGAATTCCCAGAAATAGGTTCCGTTGAACATCAAGCAGAGCCTTTTGTCAATTTTCACGCAGGTATTGGCTACGGGAGTAAAATCGGGGAAATTTGCTAACGACTTTAAGGAATAAATTATTTTCGCTCGCCCTTCGTCCGGACAATTGTTGTCGTATTCATTCGAATGAATTTTCAAAATTCCAGAGTTCTCTTGCCTCGCGATGGAAATACATTTCAAGGGAACGTGCTCGCGGTCGTCGTTAATACGCTTGGCGAAATCGTTTGTAATTTTTGAAAGGATGTTCGCAGATGGGTTCGAGAGTTTTTTCTTCTCGCGGTCGTCGATATTACGGTTGGCGTGATCTTCTGTAAATTCCGAAGGGTTGTTCGCAGATTTTTCCGAGAATTTACCTTTCTCGGGGAGCTCAATTGTATAGGCGTGTCTCAAGTTGATTTTAGTTTCCATTGTTCTTAGCTTCTTCATACGTCAATCGCGTTTGATTGTTTATGTAGAACTAATTTTCAGTATCTGATAAATATCTGAAAATGTCTTCTTTTATATCAAAAATTTTAATGCTTTATTATTTTATTTATTATTCTATATAATTAAAAAATAAAAAAGTAATTTTATTCATTAAAAAGAAAAAGAAACATTTGAATCAACCTTTAATATTTATCATTTTTAAAACGTAATACGTCGCTTGTTGTTTTTTTTTACGACGGCGGGCTTCGTTGCGCGCGCTTTTTACGAACGTAATCTTCATCCAAGTCTTTTATCGATCGTACGTAGGTCAGTCAATGTCGTCGCGCGCGACATAGATACCTAATCGTTAAATTTTTAAGCGCTCCGCTCCTAATATTAGACGCGACACCTAGACACGGCGATGTTTACGAAACCTCGAATTCCTTTACCGATCTCGAGTCTCTTATTTTGCCGTGGCCAGTCGCTGTCGTCAAAAGCCTCGCGTTCACACACCGCCGTTCACGAACGGAAGTTCGATATTTTTTTTACCGATCGTATGTAGGTCAGTTGATGTCATTGCGCTTGACTTGGATAATTAAAAATTAAATTTTTTTAATCCATTCTAGTATTAGGCGCGACGAGTAGACACGGCGATGTTAGAAAACCTGGTATTATTTTATCAATATCGAGTTTCTTATTTCGTGGCAGCCAGTCGCTATCCCCGTCGCGCGCGACGCGGTGCACGATGAGAGGAGATATATAAGGTGGTGTGCTATTATATATTTCCTGAAAAACTAAAAAAACATTCTCTTTTTCTTAAAGAAAATTTGTCATCTGAAGAATTGTTTTAATGTAAGATTAAGGGAAATAAATATACACCTTTTCTTTGACGTTTTATTTAAAATAACCAAAAAATGTCAAAATTTCTGCAATATTATTAACAAAAATACATTTTAAATTAGTGAAAAATAAAAATGAGGTCTATACAATTCATCGTGTACGTAAGTTAAATCCGAGTAAAAAGTCTTCACTTAGTTCATTTGGCCCCCCCCCCCCCCCCCCCCCCCCCCCCCCACCCCCCCCCCCCCCCGCAGGCCCCACTCCCCCCCCCCCCCCCCCCCCCCCCCCCCCCCCCCCCCCCTCCCCCCAAAATTCCCCGTCGACATTTTAAGATAAGTCGCGGAAACGAATTTCAACGATGTCATCCTTAATAAATCAACGTAATAGTCGATGCGCCGATGCATTTGAATCGATCTTTTCTGGACGTCATTATAATCTTTCTTCCCCTTATTCCAACTATCGTCATTTAATTTTTGCAAAACATCAACGATTTCGTGTTTTAAATCCCTAATTCCCACCGCTTTCACTGGTGCTTCAGATTTTCTCTCATCGTTCTTCCTTTGCGTACGAGAGCGTGACCTTTTTTGGCCTCTGCTTATCATCGTTAACTTAGCTCTTTTGGGTGGCGAGGATCCTCCCGCTGAATCTTCCCGAGTTTCGTCGAACGATAAGTGAGGAATTCCGTGATCTGAAATATCTCGCATTATAATTTCTTGAATGGTCGTTTTAAACTCATTCGATGCCTTTATGAAGTCCACTTTACTTTCCATATTTATGCTTTTGGATAAAATGAGCAGCTTTAAAAACGCCAACAGGGCCATATCACCAATATTGCAAAATTTGCACACGTCGTTTTATGTTTTCTTCATGAACGACAGCAGATTGAATGGTGAATGTTGGGCGTAGATTTCGAAAAATTCCTTCTTATTTTCTAACGTTTTATTCGTTTTTTCCACTTTAGGAAATACGAACAAGCCTCCTTTTTCTTGTAACAATTTAGTTTTTAACCAGTTTACGGTAGACTTCGATTCCTCTAAAATTAATCTCAGGTCTTGAAAATTTGACGATACGACTGGTTCCGATTGAAACTTCGTCGCTGAAGGAAATAATCCTTCGTCGAAGGAAAAATTAAACCAGCAGCTGTCGGTGCTATTATCAGAAATTATCGCGTGCGAAAGAAAACTATTCCACTCGGTATCAGAACGCTCACCTCCAGCGTTTCTTTTCAATTTATAACCAACCACGGGATTTATTCCCAATAAAAATAAAATCGATGAGGGAAGTCCGAGAACGTGCGGTGCTGGCAATTTATCCTTAAAATGTACCCCTAAAATTAAATCGAAAGCGTCGTTGTAGGATAATTCATTTATTCTTTTCCAATTGAGACCGTAGACCAATCCGAGAAAGATTTCGATGACTATCAAACATTTCCGACGCATTTCCTCTTTCGGACAAGTTGAAGTCGCTTTATCGATTACGTTCAAGCTATTTTTTAACGCATTGAAAATCGATGAGCTCATTAATGGGAAAACTGGGGATTTCACTAGATTATTTTCGTGGGGCCTTTTTCCAAGTAATTTAAAACCATTAATGTTATTCTCCTCACTAAACACCATGCGAGTAAATAAACATTTAAGAACGTCGTCCCTCAGCAGCTGAGCCATACAGGAATTTTGGAATATCTTTAACACTTTAACGTAGTCATTCGGATTAATGTAGAACGATAGAAGGAAAAAATATAGCTTGAGCGAAAAATAATTCAAAGGGGATGTGGATAGTAAATCGCAATTTGGATTTATCAAAAACATGACGGCGTTAAAGATAAACAAATCAGTGTACATATTCACTATGTTATGCTCTCTGTATTTCGCGCAACTCCCATCATTTCCTTTCTTAACCAATTGTGAAGCCATTTTTCTAATTTTTTCTTCTACGTTTATTACCATCGCTTGCTCTGTGTTGGGTTTTTCGGACCGACACGATGTTGAAATTTCCCGAAGGCAACTGTGAATTATTTGACTCCGAGTGATTGGAATATTGTTCAACTTAATACTTCTTTTCCTTTCTTCCGAGCTTAATTTTTCGTATTCCTCCTCAGTAAAGTTTTTGAAATTAAATTCGCAGCCGATGTTCTCCGATTCCGATGGTCTTGGAATTATTAAATATAGAGATGTGTCTTCCTTTTCTTCTTGATCGTAAATTTCGTCTGAAAAAGACGACTTAAATATATCAGCGTTTCGGTAAGATTTTTCGAGATCGCGTTTTTCTCTTTTAAAATAACCTCTTTCTTTTACGTTATTGAGAAACACTTCTTCATTCTCAGAATCTGAAAAATATTTTCCTTCTCTTTCGTTATCTCGCAACATGAGCAACGATCGTTCTACTGCTAAATTTAAAATCTGAATTTTATTTTCCAAAATAATTTTTTTTGTCTCTGTGTCGTGTCTGTAAAAAAGATAACACTCTCGTTTCACTCTTTCCCGACGTTGTTCTTTAGAAAGGTACTTCCAATAGATTTCATCGCGATGAGTTATATTGGCATCGTTTTCTATCGTCCTCCAATTATTCGAGAAAAACAAACTATTGAAATCAATTTGGCGATTGTTTTTTTTTAAATCAAAGATTTTTTGTCGTTTTGTACAGTCGTCACCTCGCACAAATTTCGAATATTCTTTAATTAGGTCGTCTATTTCTTCAATGTGATCCTTGTTAGTAGGAACCCGTTGTTGATTTGAATTTAGGGCGGCGGCGGATGCGACGGTGGCGTCAGTCACTAGGTTTATCTTTTCCATCGTTCTTATAACTAAAATAATTTGGTAGATTCGATCACTTTTATTAACTCATTTTAAACCATATTCTTTTTTTATATTAATATAATAATAAAAGAAATAAAGTTTTTAAAAATATATATTTTATTGTCATCATTGAATTTTAATTTCTGCGTTCCTACGGGTTGAAGGTGTGTAGTGGATTAGGGATCGGTGTCTATCCCTCCGGGCTCCCCTTTTTTTCAAAAAAAGGGTTATGCGATCGTCTTCAAAATCTCTCTTCAGATTTGTCAGCTTTTATACGAGGTCCGAACAACTGGGTTATTCATGCGATTCTCCTCTCCGGCAAACCGAACGAACTGATAATGATTCCCATATACGCGATGATTCTACGAGGGCGAATTCCGAAGAAGAGTTGTCAGTTTATTTCGGAAGCTCGTGCTGAGTGCGGCACCGTCGTTTTATAACTCTCTCTCTTCTCTTCTCTCTCTCTCTCTCTCTCTCTCTCTCTCTCTCTCTCTCTAAGAACAGGCGATTCGGGGGTCATAGGATGCTGGACGAAGGGAGAAGGCGTCGTCGAACGGTCGTGAAAGAGACTATACGAACGGAAGCATCGAACGGTAAGGTTGCTTAATATTTTTATTAAGTGATTATAATAAAAGTCCGACTAATCGACAAAAACTAATGG
>JABUQX010089674.1:2500-5000 GCA_015478945.1 Trachelipus rathkii
ATAATAATAATAATAATAATAATAACAATAATGAGAAGGAGCGGAAGTTTCGGCGTGACTAGACCCTGTTTGGCCCCCTACCTATCGATTGCAAAATTTTACCAAAGTCTGAAAGGGAGGGGGTTTCCACCCCCTACGACCTCTTTCTCTCTCTCTCTCTCTCTTTCTCTTTCTCTCTCTCTTGGATCTCTCTCTCTCTCTCTCTCTCTCTCTCTCTCTCTCTCTCTCTCTCTCTCTCTCTTTAAAGAGCCTTTTATGAGAAGATATCATTATTTAAATTAGTCGTAGACAACAAAGAAAACATATTGCAAATATAATAAGTGACAGAAATTATATTTATCTAGAATTGTTCTCCCCTTCACGCAATATATATATATATATATATATATATATATATATATATATATATATATATATATATATATATATATATATATATATATATATATATATATATATATATATATATATATATATATATATATATATACTATATATATATATATATATATATATATATATATATATATATATATATATATATATATAAATATATATATATATATATATATATATATATATATATAGTCTATATATATATAATCATGTAACCAACTATATATATATATATATATATATATATATATATATATATATGTATATAAGGTGTGTGTGTGTATTAGTGTACATATCAGTGTATGTATAAGTGTGTGATGCGACAAAACACTTACTTACACTTCTCTATCGTCAACCAAACTGCTCTGCACGCAAAACAGACAATCAAAATAAAAATTAAAAAAAAAAAAAAACTTTTTTTTTTTTGACTTTCTGGATGGCTCGTTTTTCTCTTTCTGCTGAAGGCGAAGGAAGTCACAGAAAGAAGAAAAAGCTTTTTTCTAATTTTAATCTTTTTTCCTTATCAAAGCAATTATACATTCCTCTATGTAATGATATTTAATAACAGTAAATGACTACAGGATACAGAACATTATATATATATATATATATATATATATATATATATATATATATATATATATATATATATATATATATATATATATAACAAATTATATATATATATATATATATATATATATATATATATATATATATATATATAAATAACTATATATATATATATATATATATATACCTTATATATATATGCTATATATAGCAACAATATATATATATATATATATATATATATATATATATATCAACCGATTCGCCGCATAACTACTGTTGCGTGGTATAATCTATTTAATACAATGGTCAGAAAAAAACTAATAAAGAACACGTGGAATTTATTTTGGCATGGGTAATGGTGAAGGTTTATGCAGATTTTTCATGTTCACAATTTTCCCGCAGTGTAGAGACAAACACCCTTAATTAACTCAATATCTCATAGTAATTGACGCGGCGGCGCACACCTTCAGCTCTTTTTTTTGGAAGAAACACAGGAACCTCTCAAATGTCTCGAATGATGATCTGGAATGGTAGACCGTACGTAAAAATTCGAGAAACGACTAAAATGATTCATTGAGAAGATTGGTTCAAGAAACCAAATATTAAATAAAGTATTTGAGCAGTCGGTGAAATTTAATAACCATCATTTCAATCTCTTCAATTTTGATGGTAGAAAACGTATATCACCAAAGATATCAATTGTGTATTCAGCAACAAAGCAATCTTAAAATTAAGATAATGAAATATATATATATATATATATATATATATATATATATATATATATATATATATATATATATATATATATATATATATATATATATATATATATATATATATATGCTATGCTATATATATATATATATAAATATATAACTGCTATATATATATATATATATACCCTCTATATATATATATATATATA
The DNA here is from genome assembly GCA_015478945.1 of Trachelipus rathkii. Classification (NCBI taxonomy): domain Eukaryota; kingdom Metazoa; phylum Arthropoda; class Malacostraca; order Isopoda; family Trachelipodidae; genus Trachelipus; species Trachelipus rathkii. Next base: position 4,401 of record JABUQX010089674.1, read on the forward strand.
TATATATATATATATATATATATATATAACCTTATATATATATAACATATATATATATAAATATATCTATATATATATATCAACTTTTTACTATAGTTTACTATATATATATATATACTATATATATACTCTCTCTATATATATATATATATATATATATATATATATATATATATATATATATATATATAACATATATATATATATATATATACTATATATATATATATATATATATATATATATATATATATATATATTTATATTTATATTTATATATATATATATATATATATATATATATATATATATATATATATATATATATATATATATATATATATATATATATATATAATATTAATTTATGTATGTTATTTCTATTTTATATTTTTTTTTTTATATAAAATATATTTTAAGTGTATACTGTCTTAAAATTTTCTCTCGGCTATTTCGGAGAAGCCCGAGCTGTCACCTTTTATAATTGATTGAAAAATAGCATTATTCAATGGCGATGATTCTTACACTTTTTGTTTAAATTTTAATTTATTTATAATAATATTTTTTTTATAGTTTAGTAAAAAAATAAGAGAATTTTAT
>JABUQX010089674.1:12500-18690 GCA_015478945.1 Trachelipus rathkii
ATAGCAAGAAGGAATCATCAATATATCTTCTATAGAAAGCTGGTCTAAATTTAGTAGGGCAACTTTGAAGCCAGAGAGATTCAAAATGGCACATAAATATATTACTAAGTGTAGGACCTAATGGACTACCCATAGCAACGCCATCAATTTGCTTGTAAAAATTTCCATTAAATAAAAACATTATATCTTTAGTAGCTATATGTAATAATTCCTCAAAACTAAACCTGTCCAGACCATTGACTGTTGCTGCATTAAAGAATAAAGAGTTAAGAATAATGTCCAGAGTTTCATTTAAAGGCACGTTCGTAAATAAACTTTGGATATCAAAACTCGCCATAATATATTTATCTGCATTAGGAATTTTTAAAATCTCTGAAACAAAAGAGAATGTATCTTTAATCGTATAATCGTTTTTGGTTAGGTTTTCCAAAATTGGTATGAAAAATTTTGAAAGATTATAATTTATAGTGCCGATTGCAGATAAAATTGGACGAATAGGTAAACCAAGTTTATGCACTTTAGGAAGGCCATAAAGAATCCCAGGTTTGGCGCCCGACGAATAAAGGGAATTGTAGATATCATTAGTTATCATATTACTGTTTTTTAATTTTCTTAGGAGTCTATTAAGTTTATCTTCAACTAGATGAATTGGTTTAAGGCCTATTCGTCCAATTTTATCTGCAATCGGCACTATAAATTATAATCTTTCAAAATTTTTCATACCAATTTTGGAAAACCTAACCAAAAACGATTATACGATTAAAGATACATTCTCTTTTGTTTCAGAGATTTTAAAAATTCCTAATGCAGATAAATATATTATGGCGAGTTTTGATATCCAAAGTTTATTTACGAACGTGCCTTTAAATGAAACTCTGGACATTATTCTTAACTCTTTATTTTTTAATGCAGCAACAGTCAATGGTCTGGACAGGTCTAGTTTTGAGGAATTATTACATATAGCTACTAAAGATATAATGTTTTTATTTAATGGAAATTTTTACAAGCAAATTGATGGCGTTGCTATGGGTAGTCCATTAGGTCCTACACTTAGTAATATATTTATGTGCCATTTTGAATCTCTCTGGCTTCAAAGTTGCCCTACTAAATTTAGACCAGCTTTCTATAGAAGATATAATGATGATTCCTTCTTGCTATTTAGATCTAAAGAACATATCGAGATGTTTCTGCATTATTTCAACTCTAGACATCCAAATATTAAATTTACATTTGAAACTGAAGAAAATAATTCCCTGGCATTTCTTGACATTAATATTTACAAGGACAATGACAAATTTCAGACTAGTGTTTATAGGAAGCCAACATTTACCGGATTGACCACTAAGTATGATTCTTTCATCCCTCATATTTATAAAGTTAATTTGGTGAAAACTTTATTTGACAGAGCATATAAAATTTCTTCGTCTTATATTAATCTGTCAGATGAATTAAACTTCCTGAAAACCCTTTTTCTGAAAAATGGATTCCCCGGCTTTATCATTGAAAATATTTTTAGAAAACAGCTCTCTTTAAAATTTCAACAACCTCTTCCGGCCAAATTAACTGTACCTAAAGAGCTTTTATATCTCAAGTTACCATATTTGGGGAATGTGAGTTACCAAATTGAAAGGAAAATTAATGAAATTTTAAAAATCAATTACCCCCATCTTAATCTAAAACTGATTTTTAATAATGACAACAAAATTGGTAAATTTTTCAAGTCTAAGGAAAGACTTCCTACACCTTTTTGCTCATCGGTGATATATAAATATAACTGTGGTGGCTGTGATGCCGCATATATTGGGAAGACTACTCGAAGTCTTTCAACCCGCATCGCTAAGCACAAAGGTGTTTCCTTCAGAACTTTGGAACAATTGCATCATCCCCCCTATTCGGCTATTAACTCGCATTCTCTGCTATCAAATCACCCTATAATGGATACAAATTTTAAAATTTTAGATTTTGAACATGAGCCGGATCTCCATTTGTTGGAATCTTTGTATATATGGCACCACAAACCTAAGTTAAATGAAAATTTACATTCTGATAATATTATAATTTTGAAGTGAAATTTCGCCATTTGACAATGCTTTTTCTGAAATGTCATATTTTATATACTTACTTATTTATTTATTTATTTTATATTTCAAATTGTAAGTTTATTATTTTTTATTCATTCTGCTTTTAGCCTTGAGAATGGGTAGAAGATTTGATCACCCGAAACTAGTCGGCAATAGATTTTGTAGTAATAATGTTTAAGTTTGTTTTGGTCCTTTTAGCTGTTATAAAATTCCGCCTTAAGAAAAAAGGTACTATATCAACTGTTTTGCTTAATATATATATTATATATATATATATATATATATATTAGCTTTTTATATATATGATATAATATAATATATATATATATATATATATATTATATATTATATATATATATATATATATTTATAAATATAGTATAATATATAATTATATATTATATTATATATATATATATATAGTATATATATATATATATTATATATATAATATAATATATAATATATATATATATATATAATATATATATATATATATATATATATATATATATATATATATACGGTTTTTCATGTAACAGTTTGATTGTTCATTTTATATTGTTCTCATTGACGATCTCTGTTTTTCCTTTTAAAATCTGGTGACTGAAATAAATTTAATGGAAGGTTTCACTAAACTTAATTTAATTTCGCATAGAGGTGTCCCTTCAGAAACTTGAAAGAAAAAGATGAAGAAGAAAAACAAACAAAATGATATTACAGAATTAATGGAAAGACAAAAATAAAGAAACCAATTTACAATTAGGGTTTTCCCTTCAATCTGAGTGCAATCCATGCAAACAAAAGGCAAACAAGGCGAAACGCGCAATTTCACAAGACAATTTTTTCTTCACCGCGGGGCGCAACGATGGTTGGGTGGTCTGAACGTTCCATGATTCTATAATAAGCAACCAGCTTTGTTTCTGCTTCGTATTAATTGTTTCTCTCTGATACACAAGAATCCCTTATATCATCGATGTGTATTAGGCATCTGCTTATATTTCACGAGCGAGAGTAAAAGAGCAGAAGCTATAGGGGAAGTCATATAGAAATACTAATAAACTAACGTTAAAAAGGAGAATAATATATGTAGTATTAACGCTCTCTCCAGATATGATGAACTACTGAACATCTAATTCTGGTGAAGCTATTTTCCTATAAGTTAATATGTCTTTTTGGCGTTGCAATATTTATTATAACTGTTATAGCTGTCATAGCATATTTGCTTTTTGACTAAATGATTCTTCGTTCGAACATCTTACTCACAATTATCTACTACTACTATTTACTACTTTTTGTTACTATGTTACTATTTGCTACATACACTACTCTACTAAGTACTATTTACTGTCCATCAGATACTCTTTTACTTTCTACGGAGGTGACGATTAGGTTCCGCCTTATTCTAGCCATAGCACATTTCGCTATTTTCTGTTTGATTTTCAAAAATTAAAAAAAAAATGAATGCTTTCAAATTTGAGGAACAGCATGGCTATTTTGCCCCTTCTTAATTTTATTTTTTATTTTAATATATATATATATATATATATATTATATATAATATAATATATATATATAAATTATAGTATTAATAAATTATTATTATATATATATTATAATATATATATATATATATATATATATATATACTATATATATATATATATATATATATATATATATATATATATAATATATATATATATATATGGAGGGGAACATTTCGAAAATCTGTATAACATTGGCAGTGATATAAAGAAGGTGATAGTGAATGTGTGTGGGTTTGGTGGCGCAAGATGTGAATCAGGTATTTTTGGGTTGAGGTAATTAGTAATGAGGAGGTATGGGTAGAGTTGGAGATTGAAGAATGGTAATCGGTTTGGTATAAATCGAAATTACTGGTGAAATGATCAAGATATGGAGGCGAAGAGGCGATTGATCTGGATTTTTGGAAGTTGGTGAAACAACTCGTTTACTGGAAGGGTATAGTTCCGGGCGATTGGAAGAGAGCAGCAAAAAATCGTACCTCGTATAAGGGTAAAGGGGATAAGGGTAACTGTAGGTATTATAGGTGAATTAGTTTATTGAGTGTTGTAGGGAAGATATTATGCTGGTATTTGGTCAAAGAGAGTGCATCAAATGGATGACTGAAGGACTGATTGGGTGACAGAACAGGTGTTTTAGAAGTGGTTGAGGAGGGTGGATCAAATCTTTTAGACATTTGAAACAATGATTGAGAAAATGAGGGAGAAGAAGAAATAAATTGTATTAAGGTTTTATGGATTTGCAACAGGCGTATGATAGGACTAATAAGGAAGCTCTATGGAGGGTGCTAGTAATATATGGTGTTGGTGGTAGGCTTCCTGAATGGAATCAAAAGTATGTATGCGAAAGTGAAGCGTGTGTAGAGTAAAATGGAGTAGAAACTGATTGATTTAATATTAATAGCGAGTGAGGCAGGGATGTTTATGTCTTCTTGGTTATTCAATTTATATAAGTGAATGGGGTTATGAAGAATTAGAAAGTCGGTGATGGCAGGGAAAGGTGTTAGAATGATGAGTATCGGCAAAGAGTGGTGTGCCTACTATTATAGTGTGATGATTTCGTTTTGTGGGGCGAATCTGAAGAGAGTTTTGAGAGGATTGGTAGAGAGATTTGGCAGGGTGTGTAAAAGGAGGTAAGAGTTAGGTTATGCTTGTGAGTGAGGATAGTCCTCCGGTGTGAAGTTATGTTAGATGGTGAACAGCTGGAACAAGTGTCTGAGTTTAAATATTTAGGATATATGTTGTATGAAAAGGAAACGGATGATGCAGAGTGTAGTAGGAAAGTTATGAATGGCAGGAAAGGTGGCTGTTGCAATTAAATCCTTGGTGGATGTAAAGGGACTAAATCTAGAGTGCGGTAGGGTCTTACAAGAGGTTATACTGTTATATGTGTTAATGTATAGCAGTGAGACTATGGCCTGGAATAAGAGATATAGATCTAAAGTACAATGGTGTTCAGACTGGATAATCTAGGGGTGTGTTAGATGTGAAAAGAATTGATAAAATGAGGAATGAACGTATATGTAAATAAGTAAGTGTCTGAGTTTAAATATTTAGGATATATATATTTTGAATGAAAAAGGAACGGATGATGCAGAGAGTGTAGTAGGAAAGTTTGTGAATGGCAGGAAGGTGCTGGTGATATTAAATCCTTGGTGGATGCTAAAGGGACAAGTCTGAGTGGCAGCTAAGGGTTTTACAAGAGGTTATGCTGTTATCTGTGCTAATGTATAGTAAGGAGACTATGGTCTGGATTCTCTGGAATAAGAAGTATAGATCTAAAGTACAATGTGTTCAGATGAACAATCTTAGGGGTGTATTAGATGTGAGAGAATTGATAAAATGAGGAATGACGTATTAGAGTGTTGTGTGTGTGAAAGAAAAGGGTAAATGAAGAGATTAAAGAAAGTACATTGAGGAGGTTTTGGTCATGAGAGAGGATGGATAAAGTCGGTTGGTTAGCCGGATTTTCGTGGTGAATAGTGCTGGGAATCGACCGGCTTGAAGACCGAAGAAAAAGTGGATTGAGTCAGTAAAAGGAATGCCTGGAAGAAAGAAATGTGAGTTTGGAGGGAGGCGAGAAGTAAAGGTGCATAATAGGAAAGGAATGGCTGGGTTTGTTTGGGATATGTTGTAGCCCACTGGGCCCAAGGGATGAACCTACATTGACGAGATGCATGAGTGAGGGTCCGTCGTGGTCCGTGAAGCTCCTAGGTTGGATTTTCTGACTGTGAACGGGTTCTACGAAAGTATAAATGGGGCGGTAAGGCTTGGCTTTCTTTTCGATTGCGTCATATTCTTCTACTACTACTTTTCTGTTTCCCGTGCATGTTACGCATCTTCCAGTTTGGGGACGGATTGTGTATTTAACTAATATATTAATATAGTAATTATCTATATATATATTAATATATATATATATCTATATATATAATATTATATATATTATATTATATATATAGGATTTAGTTATATTTATATATATTATATATAATTATGATTTTTATTTCAGAAAAACCCAACAAAGTAGTAATGTATGTTTGGATAAATATATTAATAGTTTTA